>PVHY01009555.1:0-55835 GCA_004024945.1 Uropsilus gracilis
TTCCAATTACTCTTATATTTGTTTTCTTTAGTGTATCTGAAAGATCTCTGATTATTTCTTCTGTTTTCTTACTTTGCTTTTCTCTCTCTTTCTCTTTCTTCATTCTTTCTACTTCTGTATCTTCTAGTGTGCTGATTCTTTCTTCTATTTCTTCTAGTCTGCTTTCCTGACTCTTCCCTGCATTTTTGAGTTCTTCTGTCGTTCCTCTTATGCCTTGCATCTCCTGCAGTTTCTTATTTAGGGTTTCGATTTCATTTTTCTGTTCGTTGATGATATTGTTCATTTTGCTGCATTCTTTTTTATATTTTTCTACTATTTCTCTTAATTCATTGAGAGCTTCTCTTCTTTTGCTTTTCCTTTGTTCCCCCTCTTCCTTGGCCTCTTTGAGTGCTTTTATCACGTAGATTCTGAATTATTTGTCTGACATATGGAGCATTTCTTCGATGTCTTCCATGTTGGTTTTTTCAAATTGTTTATCCTTAGGTGGTGAGTTATTTTTCTTAGGGCTTGCTTGAGTGTTTGTGTTCTTCCTTTTTCCTGTGTTTTTCTTTCGGATCTGCTCTACGTATTGGGTGACTACCGCTCTAGTAGTAGGCATGTTGTAGCCTATATAGTCGTTTTACTGCTGCTTATGTGCTTTTTGTAGTGAATGTCCTTGTGTTCTGAGTTTGCGCAGGTGCCGCGTAGAGGCACTGGCGCTTTTGGGCTTTGGGGCCTGACGACCGTGAGACGCCACGGGCTGTTGCAGGTAGGGAGCCCACCTCCTGTCTCGCATGGTCTCCACCCCCAGGTGCTGGTGCGCTAGCTGCTCCTTTCAGGCGGGTTGGAGTCCCCTCTGCAGGTGACTCCCGTCCCCGAGAGTCTCAGTCCACTCCCGGGACTTTGGGGTCTGCGGCGCAGTTACGCCAGGTGTGGCTCCTTCCCCTCCCCCTTTAACCACAAAAAACATTCTTAGATAAAAAAGAACTTGCTCCCATCCCTTGATAACAAAAATATTAACATTCTTAGCTTGGAGATTTAAAACTAAAAAACAAAGGTGAAAAATGTATGGGTAGTGTAAATAGTGATAATTATATATATATATATATACACAATCAAGTAAAAATATTCATTTAGATAACTTTTAATTTAGGTCATTATAATTATTTTAAAATTAAATGTAATTTTAACTGTTCTAATAATGGATATAGTTTTTAAACAATATAATTAAAGCAAAATGTACATATAGTAATTAGTAATGTGAGCAATTAAGTTAAAAATATGATCATACTAATATTTACAAATTTAAATTTCCATAGTAAAATAAGTATTAAACCTTTATCCAAAAAAAAAAAAAAAAAAAAAACCAGACAATACATGAGCACACTTTTAAATGTTGTTTGGTCTATAACTCAGTAAAAGTCATGAGAGATATAAAATAAAAATATAAAATAGCCAGTCCTTTAGTAAAATTATATCAATTTGTTAAAAGGTAAATGCTAAGTAAAGTCATAGGTGCTTTCAAATGTCATGCACTAACATTGATCTAACTACCATTGAGAAAATTGTGATATTCCCTAAAAACCTGCCTAAAGTCATTCAAACCAAAAAAATGTAACTTAGTTTCTCCAAAAACATTCTGATTTAATTACCAGCAAAAGTGACACCTTCAAGGCCAGGAATGGTGGCTCGTGCCTGTAAGCTTCAGCCTATGAAGCGGCAGGGGCTAGGGATCGCAGTTTGAGTCCCGCCTGGGGCCCGTAGCGAGACCTAGTTCCAAAAAAATAGCTGGGCGTGGTGGCGCATGCCTGTAATCCCAGGTACCTGGGAAGCTGAGGCTGGGGATTGCTTGAGCCTGTGGTACCCCGGGCAACGAGAGCCTGCGGTTCCACGGGCAAAAACAGCGAGACCTAGTCTCAAAAAAAAAAAAAAAAAAGTGACAACTTCAAAAATTGGTAACAAAGTTAATTCTGGTTATCAAAATGAGATTAAGTTATACTGTCCAGATGTGATTTACATAGCATCCCAAAAAAACAGTTAGTAATTTTAACTGCCAACTCTAACCTACCAACTAGTTCCATTCCCACACAAAAAAACAGTCTGTAAAAGACAATGCAAATGCTTTCAGATAAAAAAAGCTTCAAAAAAAAAAAACCCTCTTATAAGTTATAAAAGATTATTAAACATTAGTATGGACATATTTGTCTTTCTTCCACAACATGTGTGGCCATCATAGTAGCCTGTCAAAAATGTCCCAAATCAATTAAGTAAAATTGAAATATAGGGTTCTTTTAACAAGTTTAAAAAACAAGTTTATAATATAACAAATTTGAAACATGTTTATAAAATTGAGACATTTTAACCCAACTCAATTTTATACTATTAAACAGCTAAATATAAATATGCTTGTATAAAAAAATTAAGTTGCTTAAATATAAAAAATGGGAAAGTGGGACAATTTCTAGTTAAAATCTCCATGTCACTCTTGCAAAAATATTCCTAGACATTAACATTTCTCAAAGGTCCACAAGTCAAAACATCCATGAAAACTCATTTTACTAAAGATTCATACAAAAAACAAAGAACCCCAAAATGTTAAGCCAGTCCATATGGCAAGGCAAAAGAACCTGCTGACCAAACTGGTCCAGCAAAAAACTGTAGGTCAGGGGAAGGTTTCTTTTAATCTAATTACAGAAAACAAAACAATGACTCTATCCTCTGGTCAAACCTGTCTAATTCCAGAAATGACAAGAAGATACACAAACCTCAGACTCCGGTCTCATGGGAAATGGTAAAGGGGTTGATTGACCAAGTCCAAAAAATGGAAAAGAAAAAAACAACCAGGGTTTAAAAGTTTACAAACTGGAGGTACCAATGATATGCCTAATACAATTTATACTGTACCTCAAAATATGAGATTCAATGGTTCAAAAAAGGATTTATTTGTATACTCCCTTCACCTAGATTTTTCATAAGCCCTACAAAGATTAAAAACAAGGACTGTATTCTTTTGGTAAAAACTTGCTGGATGAGAACAGTGGCTAAAATTTGGTTAAGGGCATAGCTAACAAAAAAAAAAAAAAAAAAAAAGGAAAACAGGGCTGATAGCAAGATTTGACACTTGTCTTTTTCCTCCCCAGCTGCAAGGCCAGCATGGCAAAAATGCATCCCTTGGTGGACTCCTCTCACTGCCCCAAACCTCAGGGTTCTTGGAGGATTAAAATATCCAATACCCTAAGTTTCTCACTCCAGCCTCATTAACAATCTAAACTTTTCAGATCCTTGCAACAAGTCTACTGGTACCTCACACACTCTGTGCAAGGATCAAGATAGATAACTATACTCTTCATGTACAACGGAGGGCTGATAGCAATGTGCCAGTTGCTAACTTATGTACAGCCACCTTATGTTTAGTGGATCTATAATGCTACTTTTAATATGATTACTGTTTTGGGGATAAGGTTTTATCACCTCATGTCTAAATTCTTCCAAAAGTGGATACTTTCACCTTCTTTTGCTTCATCCCTCTTAATAAGCTTTGATTTCAGTTACTCTTAATGAACCATGGTCAGATGTTTATCCCGGGCCCATCATAGATGTGGCCTGCTTGCTGAAGCACCACAGACAAACCTTCACAACCCTAATGTCATTGGTATCTGTGCTCATCGCCCTGGCCACAACCACTGTTACATCAGTCTCCTATCATGCTAAAATGCAAACAACTGAATGTCTTAATGATAAACAACAGAACTGTCATCTATGATTCAAATTTGGCTAGCAGACATCACCTGCAGCATGAGACTGACTCATTTAAAAAAAAAAAACCTGGACTCCATACAAATTGTTTTGAGACGATTACATCCTTAAACCTGCTTGATTTTGTCTTAGTTTAGCCCTTTGAATTGAGGAGCTCATTTAATTTGTAAAATGTTGATTGTTACTGTTATGCTGACAATTATTATTCTCTTTCTGTGATTAATGTGCATTTCCCACCAACCTATTAAGGTCTCTTGGGTCCATATTAAAAGTTAAAAAAGAGGGAAATGTGGATCGTGGAAGCAGGTAGAGAGATGGAGCTTCAGATAAGAGGAACACCTCCTATCTCTCTAGCCCCTCTACCACACTAGAGGGTGGTCGAGAGCACATCTCTTGCCTGTAACCCAGCTTCCTAACCTCTTTGGAATATCCCAAGAGACATATGACCTATCAGTAATGACTGTTGCCTCCAAAGGTAAATTCTCCTATTATCACAAATCTCCACATCCTCCCTGCTGCATGTCACTTGTGCTTTGCTACTTCCTTATTAGATCATTGTAACATTTCCTGGCTGGGGTAGATAAGAGGTATCTCAACTTCATTAAAGTTGGACCTGGTCATGCTTCTCAGGATCCCCGTTCTGTGGACTAACCTCATAGATTGCTATTAGTCTCTTCCGTCTCAATTTCTTCTTCATTTCACACACAGTTCATAACAGTTTCTTACAAGATCAGCAGTGTTTTAATGATCGCATTTAATAGTTTAAAGATCTTTTCTTGATATATTTTTTGTCATATGTAGAACATTTCTTCTCTAGATCTGTCTCTTGAATGATATCGTCTCTTGTTTTTATAAATTTTATATAGGTCTGTAGTTCTGTTGAGCTAATTTTTATTTTTGGTGCAAGGCAGAGGTGAAGATTATTTGCCTAGTTTTGCATATGCATTTCTGATAGTTCTAAGCACAGTTATTGAAAAGAATATACTTCCTCCATAGATTGCATCAGTACCTCCATTAGGAATCATTTAACTATTTCTTTGTAGTTCTGTTTCTGGATTAGTGTTCTTAGTCTTTGTCAATTCTTTGGCTATTACCACAAGCCTTTATTATTCACTTGTTTTAAAGTAAGTCTAACAATTGTAATGTGACTTTCTCAGTCTTGTTTCTGTTTTTCTTTAAATTGTATTGCCTATTTAAAGTTCCTTCTTCATACACATTATAAACTTCATTTTTCATCATCTTAATGTGCTCTGATTTGTATGTGATTGCTGTAACTGTATACATAAGTATAAGCACCTCCCTTTTGCTTTCAAGAATCTTGTAACTGCAGTGCATTTTCTAATCCCATCTGTGCGTTTACAGATATTTTGATTGTGAATGAGGAGCATTTGCCTTACTCTGTTCCTTTTCTTCTTCTAACTAGTGTATCATTGAGTTAAAAACCTATATGCCATCCTTTTATGTCTGCTTTACTGCTTACAAAGAATATGTTACTTCTGACACCTTTGGTCCTGAATCACACTTCCCCTCACTCAACAATTTTATGCCATGACAGCTGGGTATCCTACACTTTTAAAAAGTATATTTAAAAAAAAATTAAATAATTTATTTATATATAAATTTCACATCTTTGTAA
Source organism: Uropsilus gracilis (assembly GCA_004024945.1). Classification (NCBI taxonomy): domain Eukaryota; kingdom Metazoa; phylum Chordata; class Mammalia; order Eulipotyphla; family Talpidae; genus Uropsilus; species Uropsilus gracilis. Next base: position 5,372 of record PVHY01009555.1, read on the forward strand.
TCCCTGGGGATCACCCCCCCACCCTACCTGACCATTCCCACCCTGTGTCCCCCCCCTACCCAGTTGTGTACTTCAATTTGGTTGTTAGCTTGTTTTGACTTTTCTTCAGGGCTTTTTGCTTTATCATTCCCATATCCCATATAATAGTGAAACCATTTGGTGTCTTTTTCTTTTTGGACTTGTTTCTGCTAATATGATTTCTTCTAAGTACATCTATGTCATCATAAAATCATCCAATTTGTCATTTTTAATTATGAGTAATATTACATTGTGTATATATATATACCACATCTTTTTCATCCATTCATCTGTTTTGGGACATTTAGGTTGCTTCCATGTCTTTGCAATTATAAATGGTGTTGCAGTAAACATCCAAGCACAGGTGTCCCTTTGTACAAGCACTGAGGTCTCCTTTGAGTAGATTCCCAAGAGAGCAATTGCTGGGTCAAATGGTAGTTCCATTTTCAATAATTTGAGGGTCCTCCACACAGCTTTCCGTAGTGGCTGGACAGTTTACATTCCCACCAGCAGTGTAAGAGTGTTCCTTTCTTTCCACATCCCTGCCAGAACTGGTTACTCGTTTTTTGGATGTGGGCCATTCTTACTGGTGTAAGGTGGTATCTCATTGTGGTTTTGATTTGCATTTCCCTGATTGCTAGTGATGTTGAGCAGTTTTTCATGTGCCTATTGGCCATTTGTATTTCCTCTTTGGAGAAGTGTCTTTTTTTTTTAAAGTATATTCTATCTGGAGGGAACATCAGAGTCCACAGATTTATTTTAATTATGTTTTTCTTACATTGTTCTTTATTTTTTGTACAATATTTGATTTTTGGAGTATCCATAATTCTCCCATCCCCACATAACCTTTGACCTTAGTCCCTTTTGCTTGTTCCTCCTCTGTTTTGATGTAGCCCTCCTTCAACTTTGTCCATATATAATATGGATAAAGGAAAGTTTAGAGCTTAAGTCAACATCTCATGTTTAGCATATTAATAACTTTTCACAAGCTGAATTTCCAGAAATGAAATGAAAATAGTGAAATTATCAGTCTGAAGTTCCACAATATAAGAAAAGGAATTGTTGTTCTTTTGAGGATGCTATCTCAATGGTGACAGTGAAACATCCAGGTTGTCTGATATACTGGTAACCAATTTTGGTGTCACGGTCAAGTCTGAGAGGAGGGCATTAAAAGGAAAAAAAGACTCGTTTCACACAAGGCATTTGTGCCAAGGTGGTTAAATTTCTCAACATCAAAGAATGCCTTCTGGGAACCAACACAAATTCTCAGAACTAAAATGAAAAGTGTTCCCCCCCACTTTAACTCAGTCTAGCTTCAGATATTCCTATTCCCCAAAAGCAATAATCAAAGGTTATGTTTGCTAGTAATACCTTACAGAAAAGTAAAATAAAGTTGTGTTTTTATAAAACTTGAAAGATAACATTTCAACTTTATAGTCACTGAAAGTGCACAGTTAGCAAAAATGTGCACACTTCATTTGGCATCTCCAGCTCCTGCATCCCTCTGTATTGAATCGGTTTTGGCATCTGTTTTCTTCAGAGTTCCCCCACCCATCCTTGTCAGCATCAGTTTTATATTTTTCTCCCTTTGGGTAACTTCTCTCCCTATTTACAGGGTCCTTATTAAGTTTGGGCTCTGACTTTGGAGGAGCACATTGAGCAGATAACCTTGATCGGTGTTTGATCTTCCACCTTGACTTTGTCCCCTGTAAAATCTACTTCAACCTTTCTCCTGGGCATGTTGGCAGCTAAACTACAAGAAAGATAAGACAGAAATGTGCATTTACAGAACTGCATGTTGTTCACACTACATCCATGTTGAGAAGATTCCCAGCACCTCATTTATCTAGAAGACACAGAGCAATCCTTGCTTAGATGTTCTCTGCTTTCTTGCATCTGCTTTCTTGCATAGTCAGTTCTCCATGTTTTGATGATTTCCTTCTGTGAATATGCATGTTCGGTTATGTGCTTACAACGAACCTTCCCCATCTCCCAGTCACTAGAGGACTACTAGGCCACTGAAGAAGATTAACTCAGTTCTTCTGATGGGGTTTCCTGGTAGCCTGCTTCCATCATTACACCTGGAATCAGTTGAGTTTTTGTAGCCTCTCTCTCTTACTTTATCTTACTGAAGCAGAATTTTGACAGACAAAATATTCACCTCATGAAATCTCTTATCAAAGGAATTATTTTATCGATAATCTCATTCACAGGGACTGATTTTGGCTGACCAGCACAAGGTTATCTGCTTAGTGTGCTCCTCCAAAGTCAGAGCCCACGCTTAGTAAGGACCCTGCATATTGGGAGAGAATTTACCCAAAGGGAGAAAAGGATAAAATGCTGGTGCTTGATGCTGACAGGGAGGGGTGGGGGAACTCTGCAGAAAACAGAGATGCCAAAACAGATTCAACACAGGCTGCAGGAGCTGGAGATACCAAATGAAAAGTGCACATTTTTGCTAACTGCACTTCCGGTGAGTGTAAAGTTGAAATGCTATCTTTTATAAAACTTTATAAAAACACAGAACTTTATTTTACTTTTCTGTAAGCTGTTATTAGCAAGCATAACACTTGACTATTGCTTTTTGGGGACAGGAATAACTGAAGGTAGACTGAGTTGAAGGGGGGAAAAGCACTTTTCATTTTGTGATATATATCATCTTGCCTCTTGTTTCCCACCTCTAGTTATTCATGCATCAGCATTTACCCAGCTGATCCTGCAGCTTCTTTATGCAGATCTATATTAAAAAAATGATTCAAGTGTTCCTTCCACTTATAGGGCCCGTTTTCCCACTCATCATCCCCATAGCTCTACATTAACACAGCTTATCTCTTTTTTAAATTCACATTTTTCTTTTTAAAAATAAAAACACAGTAAAACCCACAAAATTCACTTGTCCATTCCCAGCCTGTGTGAACTTCCAATCTGATCTGTTTCTGTGAGTTTAGTTTGTTTTTTGATTCCACATATGAGAGAGGTCATAAGGCATTTGTCTTACACGTCTGATTATAGTTGGCATAGTGCTTTAAAGTCTTAAAATTATTCTCTTTTGTTTCTCTGGCTAAGATTTTCTCAACTTTACTTCCAGAGAGAGCATGGTTTTTGGAAGACAAATGTAATCATAGTTACTGTCTTCAAGGTTGTTTTCTTGGTCCTTGTTTCCTTAGCATATAACTCCAGGGGAATGTGGTGTACCTAGAGAATGTTCAGGACAGTGCATTGTATAATAGGAAAAGATTACAGGAAGCATAATCATAAAAATGATCAAAAATAGGCACTAAATTTTATGTATATGCACTTAAACACAACTTATATACACTTTATATACAGATTAGGATTTGAAAATAATATTTTTTAATTGTTCTAAATTGTTTATTAGAAAGGTAAGAATTTTACAAACATTACTTATTAGTGGTAACCGTGGAGCTGGAGAGTAGCATGCTTTTTCCAAGCTGCAAAGAGAACCATCAATACTGTGGTGGAACTTGTGGCCCTTTTCAAGACCACAGCTCTTGTGGCCTGTAGATGTCAGCCCACACATTTCCCTGTGCTTTGTGATCCAATGGGTGTCAGGATTTCTTTTGGTAGCTTTATGGAGTGGATCAATGAGGATAACCTCAAAAATTTTGTATGTGGAATCTTCCAACCCAGTGAGAATTCAGGACTCTGAGATCCCCTCCGTGGCATCCAGCTGGCTCAGCAACAGATTGGAGGCTCCTAGCAAACTTCAGTCGATTAACACCATGATGGACAGGCTTGCCATAGATTGCACCCATTGGCACAGGGCGTTTGTGACCACCGTGGTGCACGAATGCAATATATGACATAACCTGCTTGGCTTTGTATCCCAGTTTCTGCGCTTTATCTGGCTGGGTGGGGCGGAGTGCCCTGTGGAGGGCTGACATCTGGCGGTACTGTCAGCAGTGCACCCTGAAAAGAAAACGCATCACATGGGACTGCTTCTTCCTCCATAGCTCCTGTATGTTCTTGTATGTGCCCTTTTTTGGATTACTTGATGGCTGCCACCAGATGGAAAGGGAAGAGGAAAAGTAATGTTTATGCCAATTATGCGAATACCCCCTAAATGTAATACAATTTCACAGCCATAATAGGTATTCATTAAAATTGTTTTAGATTCTCAAACATAGTAAAGGTATCTTCCATATCACCTGTTTTTGAACACCTTCAACTAAATAGAAATTGTGTTTCACAGGCATCTATATCACTCAAAGATGTGACTGTGGAATTCACCTGGGATGAGTGGCAGTACATGAACCCTGCACAGAGGGCCCCACACAGAGACACGATGACTGGAGAACTACAGAACTACACTGTTCTCAGTGGGTGAGAAGACTTTACCATGTTTCTCTCTGTAGAATGCAATTATTTTCTCTCAAAACTCTAAAAATATAACAGAAAACAGAAGTCAGTAATTTTTACTGTGTAATTTGATGAGTTTCAGAAGTGTATATATATATATATATATATATAATTAACACTACCTTAATAACAATATTTGTCAGCCCATAAGTTTCCTTGTAGCTGTTTATAGTCATTCTTCTCACTTGTATCTTTCCCTGATCCCTTCAACCATGGAGCTACTTCATGTCAATATTTTTGTCTTTCTGAAATTTTATTTCTCTTACATAATGTTTTTTTTTGCTTTACAATTCATGCATGTTTTTATGTATATCATTATTCCTTTTATTCCAAGTATCATTCTTTTGCCTGCATATGTCACATTTTGTTATATATATATCATATAGGTTTTTTTCTATTTGAGCTGCTAAGATTTTTTCTTTTCTTCTATGTAAATATTTCAAAGTATAACATTGCTGTTATTATGTTAGCTTATAAGAAGCTGTCAGGTGTTTCCAAAGTGGTTGTACCTATTTTCATAGTCGCTCCACAGCCTCCCATTTGACATTGTTACTTTCACTTTAAAAAAGGGTACTTGTAAAGGATCCACCCAAAGCTTGGTAGAATAGAGAAGTATGGATTACTTTCTCCTCTAAGCGTAACTCTTAAAAAAAAATGCTCAAAGAGAGATCTGGACGTAATTCCAGAATTTGCCCATGGAAGACTAATACTATAATTGGTAGATTGCTTCAGAGAAGGAGGAGGAAATGAATAGGAGTGTGGCCAAGAAAATTGTAGATCTCAGGCCCACGAAACAGGTGGGGTGTGGCTATCCACAGCAGGATAGGTTTAGATAATTACACAGGAGGGACTCTGGAAAAGGAAAATAAATATATGTGGGTGTAGAACTGAGAGTGCCAAGGAAAGACAACTGTGTTTTTTCATATCTAATGGCCAATGTTTCATTTAATTTTTTATTGGTTTGAACTGTTTGATATGAGGAGAATACAGTTTCTTCTACTCAGTCATGACCAGAATTAGAAATATTCATCATTGGATTTATTGCAACCCAGTAAATATGAACCTTTATTAGAATTTAATGTTGTCTTAAAAAATTTTAATGTTGTCTTGACTTGTAATTTAAAGAAGCTTGCTATCTTTTTTTTTTTTTTTTTTTTTTTTTTTTTTTTTTTTTTTTTTTTTTTTTTTTTTTTTTTTTAGGCTCGGTCTTGCTATGTTGCCCTGGGCAATCCCAAACCCACAAACCTCAAGTGATCCCTAGCCTCAGCCTCCTGGTAGCTTGGTAATCCAGGCATGTGCCACCACATCCGGCTACTTTTTGAGATTAGGTCTCGCTATATTGCCTGGGTAGTCTCAAGCCTGCAGACTCAAGCAATTTTCCCTTAGAAGGCTTATAGTTTATCTTTTATTGATATTTAGGTCTTTAATTGATTTTGAGTTAATTTTTGTTTTTGATGGGTGATAAGTGTTAAACTTTATTCTTCTTCCATTTCCCCAAACATTATCTTTTTGGAGATAATGTCTTTTACTCATTGAATGACATCATCACCCTGTAAAATATTCTTTGATCTTGTAAATGAAAGTGTGTATTTGAACTCTGCAATTGGTGTAATTATCTGTCTTTATAGCAACCTCACACTGTTTTGATTACAGTGGCTTTGTAATGTGTCTGAAATAGGAAACTGTGAGTCCTCAAACATTATTCTGTCTCAACTGGCTACTTGAGATCCTTTGACATTTCATATAAATTTTAGGATGAATATTTTATATTTTTGAAAAACATTGGAATTTTGCTAAGGATTGTTTTAAAACCAGATATTTTAGGCAACATGTACATCTAAATAGCACTACTTCCTTAAATCCATTAATACACAAAGTCTTTCCACCTTATTTTTGCCTTCTTTAATTTCTTTTAGGAGTGTTTTATAGTTTTCAGTGTGCAAGTCTTTCACCTCATTAATTGCTATGGGTTTATTATTATCATTTGTTCACTTCAATGCTATTTTAAATCTAACTGTCTTCTTAATTTCCTATTAATCAAGTATTAAAATAATAATTTTTCAAACTAATTTCTAATGTTTAGTTTAGCTTCCCTGAGGCTCTATTAGGGGCAATAAGCTGAAAGTCATGTTTACCAAGAAACAGACACATTGTCACATATCACCTGTTGTAATGAGAGCAAGAGAAAAATATAAAATAGCTCAACACTTCTAAAGGCAATTTCTTCATAATACAACATTGTCATTTATAATCACGAACTTGTCAGCAGAAAAAAAATTATAATTTATATATATAAATATATATTTAAATATATATTGAGTATACACAGATAATGACTTTCAAAAATTTAGTTTTAGTCTTGGACTAATTCATTTGTGGTACATCATAGATGCTTTCACTGGAATATTTTACCAAATGTTTAGGAAGAATTATGACTAATTCAATAACATTTATTACAGAAAAAGCGAGTACCACAAATCAGGGAAAGACAGTGTCAGTCAAGAAGCCTGTAAGTCAATTTATATATGAATATAGGAAAAAAATTAACAAGACATTAATAAATATGTGGAAAAAAATTATGCACCATGACCAGGTGGGCTTTAAATTACAGGAATGCAAAACATTATTTGAAATTGTCTATTGTTGTTACTGATCATTTTATTAGACTTAATTAGGAAAATTATATGACTATATAAGCTGATGGGGAACTCACATATGATAACACTCAACCCTTATTCATAATAAAATTTGTTCTAATAATGTAGGAATAATGTGGATATTTCCATAAATTGATAAATATCATCTACAGGTAACATTATTTTTAGTGAGGAAAGATTTAATGCCTTCACTCAACGATTAGAAAAAGAATATCTGTGCTTGTCACTCTTATTCAATATAAATGCTGCAACTTTAAGTCATTACAATAAAGTAAGAAAAGGAAACATAAGGCATATTGATCAGAGAGCAAAAAGTAATAAAACTGTTAGTGCTCACATATTACAAAACTGTCTAACAGTCTGAGAAGATGACAGCAGAGTGAAAACTCCAACCTCACACTAATTCCTGAAAGATGAACAGACTACTATCATAAACACCAGGAGCAATTACATGGTGGAAAGAGGGTAGGAGAAACTAATTAAACTGTGTCTTCAATAATACTGAACAGTATAACCTACACGAGGGAGGTGTAGCTGCTGTATAGAACCTCTTTGATGTTGTTACCGCAAGGGCAAGTGCACTTGAAAAAAATGGGTGCTATATTGAAGAAGGGGGCACACAGATAGTGTAAAGGACAGCGAGTAAATCACTGGAGAACTACAGGAGTAAAGTTTCAGACTGACGTGGTTACTAACCTGAGTCTAGAATGGTTGGGACCCAGACTGGGAAGTGGAATAAACATCAGATCAGATCAGCTCACCTGTGTCTTACTATAGACAAGTTTACTATTTGCAACCTAAGAGTATGACTTGTGAAACTTTCCCCTCAGCTCTACCCAGGGCCAAAACTGAGACAAAAACTATGCTCTCAGGAACAGCTTGAAGCACTTGGATCTTAACAACAAAAGCAAGTGCCCCAGGGTAAGTTTCTAGACTTGAAAAGCAAATTTAATTCCTGGCTTGTAGTCCTATCTTGGCTATACTCCTCTCATCTAGAACTGTATCTATTGCTAACCACAGTCTAGGAAGTGAGGATGGCATGGAACTCTATGAGACACTTTGGTGGAGGAGAGGGGATGCCTGTGGATCACCACCACAAAACTTGGGTACCAGCAGTACAGCATGCATCTTTAACTGCTGACTGAGACTCCCTGGAGGTGACCTGTTAGTACTGTGTTGCTTTAGTACTATCATTACTTGCAGATGACATAATTTAGATAGAAAACTCTAAAGACTGTTGGGAACAGACTAACCAAAGCAACTCCATTTTGTTTAAAACCTCCATTTTGAAACTAGTGTATTCTCCCTGCACCCAGTGGAAAATACCCTCCATGGTTGGCTGGTCCAAAATCCTGTTTCTGGCTCCCCTTATTCCTGGTTGTTTCTGACTACAGCATTGTCGACCTGCTAGATGATGGATGCTGGCATTGTCTTCCTGATAGGTGATGGATGTCAGCATTATTGGAAACCTGCAGTTATGGAAACGTGTCCCATCATTATGGGAACATGGGAATGTGTCCTACACCTGCTTGCTTACCTCACAATAGGGGGTGGTGGTGGTTTTGCCCTAGAAAAGGTTGTAACAGATACTTCTCAGGGTCTCTCTTGCTGAGCTGGCTTGGGGACCCTGAAGAAATAAACCTGTACTTCCATTGGAGTCCTTGTGTCTTGCTGAATGGCCAGCCAGTCACAACAAAGACTTATAAAAAACTATTTGAAACAATTAATCCATACAACAAATTGGTAGGCTATAATATCAATATTTAAAAATGTGTTGAATTTCTATATGCAAATAACAAAGTAGAAGAGACAGAAATCAAATAATTTCATTTACAATCACACGAAAAGAATCAAATATCTAGGAATAAGCTTACGCTGTGAAAGATATCTACCATGAAAACTATAAGATATTTTTAAATGAAACAGAAGAAACTAATAAATGGGAAGATATTTCTTGCTCATGGATTGAAAGAATTGACATTGTTAAAATGGCCTTCTAACTCAAAGCAGTATACAGATTCAATGTAATCAAAGTGCCAATGGCATTCTTTAAATAAAGAAAACATAACTGAAATTAATATGCAACAACAAATCCAAGTAGTCAAGTCAATCCTGACACAAAATAAGATTTTAAATAATTCTTTAAGTTTACAGTTTGGTGTTGGAATAAAAAGGAGAAACACAAGTGGAAAAGGATTGAAAACCCAGAAATAAATCCTACAACATTGGTCTGCATGTCTATCTAAATCTTGAAGGTAGTTGTTTTACATCAGAGGATTTGGTCCTTCTTTGACCCAGAGTCTACCTCCTCATACTAATAAGGAGATTCAGGGTTAGTCTGGTCCACTGCCCTGCCAGGCCAACTCTGACAGGTTATACCTTCTCATTTTCACTTCTCCTATACTACTAAAAGGGATATTGGAGATTAAAATGACTCTTGTGCCAGAGGCTCTATCTTACTGAATTTCTGACATTTGAAAAATATGTGCTGGCAAGAAGATTGGCACACACATCTTTTCGAAGTGCATAAAGATAAAATTTCCCCCCTTTATCTTGGTAACCAAGACTATTTCATCTAAAGTCAATGAACTGAAAGGAGCATAATCAATAATTAGACCTAGTTCTTGGTAAGTATTTTAAATTCTGTCAGTCTCCTCATCTTTCCCCTTTAAAGTTTCCTTAATTAAAGAACTGGACAGAATTTTGACTGAGACTTGAGAATTTTTTTTCCTACTCAATACTTTTACACTTTTATTTCTATTTCACAACATTATTGCTAGATAACTCTATGTCCCTTAAATTCTTTGTACAGCTTTGAATTTAAAAGGAACAATGTTATCATCCTGCATGTTTTTAATTTCCTCATATAGCATTTTGCCAGATTTGTTTTGTCTCATTACTTTTCCTGAAAATCTGTGAATAAATTTCTAAAGCAATAATTTCGACCTTAAATACTTCACTATGCATATCTTTATAAAACCAGTACTTTTTGGTATATGATTTCAACATTACAACTAAGGAGGCCCTAATGTACATCGTTTCCCCCATTGTCCCGTCTCTGACCGCTGTTACTCATTCAGTGGGGGCAGACTGGGAGGTAAAAATTCAAACCTCTGAAGCTGGGGTCTCTGAGACGTCCAGGGCAGAAGTCAAAGGTAACAAATTGCAACAAAAAAGCGCGGAAACACAGAGGGCGCGCCAGGAGCAGGAGCGATGGTCCATGGGAAACGTAGTATCGTCCGCCACTGGCTTGCCGCGTAGCACCCTGGGAACGGGTCCTTCGATTCGAAGTGCGCATGTGCAGCCCAGGTCCCGCCTCCATGTTTTGCTTCGGCGGGATAGGGTGTAGGGAATGTGTGGGAGCTGCTCATGGTCGTGGCTTCGTTCGTCCACCTCAGGTGCTGGGAAATCTGTGTTGTGGAACTACGGGGAGGGGTAGGCTGGTACCTAGGGCCGGGGGAGCCGGAAGTTCCCTAATCCTCCAGGCGGGACTCGAGGATCCGAACCTGGCTGATTCAGTGCCTGTCTTTGGCTGAGTGGCCAGAACCAGAGCCTTGAATTTCCAACCGCAAGAGGAGAGGTACCTGTTTTGAGTAGGTGATTTAGATAGGGTTCAGGGAGTGCGGGAACATGTTTCAGAGCCCAGTAGGGGAAAAGTTCTTGCCGGCGGAGGGGTGCTGGGTAAGCAGATTTTCAACGTGTAGGTGTAGGTGAGCGTTCCAGAAACCAAGGGTAATGGTTTCTTTTGGAGTTCAAACTCTGGTGCCAGAAAGACACGGGTAATTTCGGACTTCGCCAACGCTGACCAGGGACTCGAGATAAGTAACCTGCGCTAGGGTCAGGTTTCATAGATTAAAAGGAAAAAAATATCATAGTGTGACTGGGGAGCTGAATGTGAAGTCGGGTGCAAAAGGGGTAAGAAGCCCCCCCCAAGCCTTAAGGAGCGGAAAGGGACCTCCATCATTTGATCACATAATCTAACAACACGGGAATAAATAGGGTGCGAACCAGCCTTTGTGTTTTGCTCCGCTGGGAATCTCTAGGGAAGGGGTTTTAATGATCCTCTTGTCCGGACTGAATAGAGGACTCCTCAGACTTTGGTGAGGACGGGCAAGGAGTTAGCCTGTATTGATTAGTGTAAGAGCAGTAATATTGAGGTGACAGGTCTACCTAGGTTTTAGAGTTGGGATTGGAGAACAGAAAAAATAAGTAAACATTGGCTGAGAAGACAATTTGTCCATCCAGGTGTGGTCCGTTGTTTCCAATTGTGAACACCAATCACCTACCACTTGGTTGTTCTGCGGGGCCACTGTGGACATCTCATGGAGGCTGTCAATCTGCAGCCCCACTTTAAACCCTTCTGGTCTCAGGTTCTGTAACTTCTTTTTTCTGTAGTAGTCAACTTGATAAACTGTAAAGAGATGGCGTAGGAATGCACAGGATAGGGGAAAGCTTATATAACTTATAAAAACAATAGGTGAGTGAAATTTATGGTGTCTGTGTCCATTTGTTGAACCTCCTGTTTACCGGCCTGTGGGCAAAGGTAAGTTCTGTTCCTGAGTCTTGTAGGGGAGCCATTTCCATGTCAATAGGAATATGCAGGTTTAGTGGATGTTTAACAATGTGTTCCTGGGCTTCAGCTCATCTAACAAGTCAAAAGTTGCTCAAAGGAACTGCGAAAAATGTAAGGTTTTTTTTTTAGAGAGATGTGTAGTGAGACAATTTTTAGTCAAAGAAAAGAATTGCTCCAGGTTAGGTCAGTTTTTTTTAGGTGAGGGAATGGGGAGTTTATTGTATGAACAGCCTCAGTGCTAATAAGGAAAATCAGGAGGCAACTGATTACAGAATTCCTCTCCTGGGTGGAGGGGGGAGAGGGAGGGTTGGAGGGGGAGGCAGTAAGTCACATTTTATTTTTATTTTATTTATTTATTTTTTTGAGACTAGTTCTTGCTATTTTTGCCCATGGAACCGCAGGCTTATGTGGCCTGGGGTACCACGTACTCAAGCAATCCCCAGCCTCAGCTTCCCAGGTAGCTGGGATTACAGGTGTGCACCACCACACCCAGTTATTTTTTGGGGGGACGAGGTCTCACTGTGTTGCCCTGAGTGGGACTTGAACTGCACTCCCTAGCCCCAGCCACTTCATAGGCTGAAGCTTACAGGTATGAGCCACCGTGCCCGACTAAGTTACAGTTTAAATGTTAGTTTGAGGAGATGGGTCATAGCAGAAGTGACTGCATTTTGAGCTTCCTGTCTCCTCTTTAGCATACATTTGAAAATAGTGACATGTGACATTTTTCTAAGAAGTGAGTTATTTTATTTGAAAGAAATAGTCCACTGAGTAATGTGTCCTATTCCTGTTGGGAGAGAGGCTTGTGTAACCTTGTAATCTATTTTAGGGCATCACCGTCAGGACTGGGGAGAGAAAGCAAGGCAAACTCAGGTTTGTTCAGTACAAGCTCAGGTCAAGCTAGCAATGAGGGAACTCCCATATAAAAGGGAGGGATACTTCAGCCTCAGGATTCACAGGATAATCACACTCTCTAGACTAGTATAATAGCCTTCACAAAAGTTAGTACTTTGTTCTGTCCCTGAAAACCCAGAGATATGCTGGAAGGGGACATGAATATACTCTCACCACTCTTAAATATATAATGAAGTAACTGGCACCTTCTCCAAATCCATGGGTCAGGCAGAGTCTCCTAGTTCTTCCTGTGTTTGGCTGACTTTAAGTGTTTTAAATATAGTACCTTTTAGGAGAGTTAGGTTTGTGTTTCCTAAAGTGATTTGATTCCCATATCCAGGTTGAAAGAAAGCAAATTTGCTTTAAAACAAAGCATTCTTGTGATGTAGGAATCAGGCGATGTCAAGGAATGGGAATTTACTTAGAAGAAAACACCTCACAAATAATTCTACTCTTTAGAGTTTCAGAGCTTCGGATAAGCTCAGAGAGGTGCAATATCTAAATTTACATGGTCAGAGCAGTTCATGATCTCCCCAGCCCAGATTTGGAGTTGTTGCCACATCTAGAAGTGGCCACACTATGTCACTTGAGAGTTGGGCCACCCATGTGAAGAGGGAGTGACTTAGGGTGGTCGCCAGCCATGTTACCTAGGAATACTCCCTTTATGGGAGGGCTCATGAGGGTGAGGAGTAGGGGAAGGGATAACTAACTAGGGGATAGAAGGAATTCTATGTCTACATAGCTCAATGTTTCAGGGTCTTCCTAGGCCTCTCAACGGAACCTTCCAGTTCTCTCCACTCTCTGAAGCAACAGCATGGATGCATCCCGGGTGAGCTGTTTATCCATTCCTGTTAATTATTTATACTTTGCACGTTTACTGGTTTATGAGTTTCAGAAAATGTCCGTACAATAAATAGGAAAGATAGAAGACAGTCTTGGGGAAATACAGTTTTAACATTAGCTATGATGGTCACTCTAGGCTCTTGATAGTCATCTGTGTTGGTGAGTATCTTCCCTCCACTTAGCAGTTTGCTTAGATTTCAGTGTAGTCATGAATTGTCTTTGAATTCTATTGAATACTTTTCTGTATTTAGTGGAATAAAGACATAGCTTAATTTCTTTCATCTATAAGGATCACAGATAGCATAATGGTTTTCCAGTATATGTTGTTGCAATCCTGTGTATACCTTCTGATGCATGTATTTGTGTCTACATTCGCTGGAATCTTTATGCTAGTGTCTGTTTATTCTGTATGAAAAGTCATATGGGTCTAAAAATTTCTTGTCCAACTTTGGTTTATGGTTACATAAACCTCATAGAATGAGTGAAACACTGTCTTGCTCCTTTTTTTTTGGTTTAATTTGTGTCTTCCCCACCCTGTCAGTAATAGATATGAGAAGAAATTGTGTGATACATATGGGGAATTTGTATGTGAAGACTTTGAGGAACAGTTCAAGTTATTGAATGATCATGGGCTCTCCTGTTATTGCTCGCCCTATGTCTTTCAAAGATCAGCAGCATTTAATTGATCATATTTCCAGAATAAAAACTTTTTTCTTAATTATGGTTTTTGGGATGAATATAGACTATGTTTCCTTAAACCATGATCAGAAAGATTTTCCTTCTTTCCTGTTTTTGTAAGTATTACAGTTCAGGTTTGTGATCATATTGACTCAATTTTGTATTTATGGTGTGAAACAGAAATTGAGATAATTTATTTGTATTATCCATTAATTTCAAGCACATTTTTAAAAAAGTATACCTTCCCTTTGGATTTGCATTGGTAATTTTAACTCTGTTCAGAATCATTTGACCTTACATTCTTTGTGGTTCTATTTCTGGATCAGTGTTTTATCTGTTGGTCTGTGTCAGTCCTTTTGAAATCAGAATCACCCAGCCTTGTTCTTTTTTCATCATGGCATTGGACTTATTTTAAGTACTTTACCTCTTTGTAAAAATTTTAGAATCTACTTTTCTGTCTTCAGAAAGTGCTCTGATTTTGTGTGATTACAGTCACTCTGATTTCAGACCTCCTTTTTGTTTTCCAGAGCCATACTGTACTGTACTATAACTTGCAGTACAGTGTCTAATTCCATTTATATGTACTGAGATACTTTAAGTTCAGAGGAAAAACATCTGCCTGTTAGCCTCTGCCCATTACCTTATTGTTGTTCTTCTGATTTCAGTGCAGTGGTGATTTAGAAAATGCCTATTGTCCTCCCTCCTCTATGTCTCATTTAAAAGTCTCACAGAATATGTTAACATTTATGGTATTTAATTATGTGAGTTTTTTGGATACCTCAACAGAGTGTCTTGCAATTTGTCTAAATTCTGGTACTTTCTCCCTGAAATAGCATCAAATTGTACAGATTTAACCCTCAGTCCCACAAAACTGCTCCCACCTCACTTTGAATGCCAAATCCAGGTCCATTTTCACCTATCTTCTGAGGTTACTACCTCAGATTCCTTGAGTCATGGAACTCAGGGAAGTGTGTTTGTCAGTTGATGAAAGAATTCAGATGAAAAGCCAGATGAAGAGATGCATAGATTAGGTCTGGAGAGTCCTGAGTGCAAAATTCTGTCCCTATTGAGTTGGAGTCCTTAACCTTGCTGATTGATGGGTGAATATATTCACTGATTTAGGTCTCTGAAGTCAGTACCTTGGGATTTTTTTTAAAAGATACATCACATAGGGTTGATTAATTATTAGTTCTATTTCTAGCTCCTCTCTCCCTAGAGATGTTGATGTAAAATTTTAGTTCTCAACTTCTAATTACATGTTGAATTTTCTCAACTTCTAATTATGTGTTGAATTTTAACCCCCCTCCAGGAGTCCAGTGAGTCTCCTTATTAGAACAGAAGATGCTCTTCATTCTTTTATCAGTTACGAATTTACAAGGATTTTAGAAGTTCTCTGCAGGAATGGGGTAGCACATACTTATATATGTGTGTGTTCTATTATCTCACAGTGCCATGAACAATTAATTTTTTTCCTTTCTCTTATAGGAGTCAAGGGATCAGTTTTGCATTTCTTCTTTCCCACTGTTATATTTTGCTATTTATCACTTTTTTTTTTTTTTGGAGACTATGTCTCGCTATTTTATATGCCTGTGGAACCGCAGGCTCACGTTGCCTGAGGTACCTAAGTAAAAGGTCACTTCTTCATTCCCAGCTTATGGCAACTACCAATTGGTTTCTGTATCTATGAGCTTAGTTTGTTTTATTCCAAAGTAAAAGAGGTCAGATGTTTTTATCTAACCGTCTTTGTCTAAATTATTTTACTTAGCATAATGCCTTCAGTGTTCTTAAATTATTCTCTTCTGATTCACCAGGTAAGACTTTATTTGCTCTTCTTTCAGAGCATTGCTTCTGAAACTCATCACACTACCAGGAATACTTTCTTTATTTCCCACTTCTCCAACACAGCACTGTAAGAGGGTATGTGTTCAGGAGAGTGCTTTGAGATACAGGAAAAGATTCCAGGAAGATTATTTATAATAATTATCCCAAAAAAGTAGGCACTAAGCTTTATCAGTAGTACATTCACTGAAAATGTGTGTGTTTGGGTTTTCTATGTAAGAAGTGAAAATACTTTAATGAATATATTTGTATTTAATGATGTGTGTAGTCCCAGTGTGGTGCACAATGGTATGATCAGAATAGGCATCTTTTATAAAATGTTTTAAAATTCTCAATAGTAAAATGGTTTAAATGAGTTTTCTAAGATATTTTCCATATCACCTTTCCTGAGCCCTTCAGACTGAATAGAAAATGTGCTTTACAGGCGTCTTTGTCATTCAAGGATGTGACTGTGGAATTCACCCAGGCTGAGTGGAGGTACATGAGCCCTAAACAGAGGGCCCTATACAGAGATGTGATGCTGGAGAACTACAGCCACCTGCTTTCAGTGGGTGAGCAGACTTTACCTTACCTTTACTTTACCTTACTATCTTTTAGATTATAATTGTGTTTTCTTTTAAAATGTGTTATTTATATTGTATTATGTTCAACACAAAATAAAAATCAGTAATTTCCCTATATAAATCAGTGATTTCAAATTTATTGTCTATAAAATATAGCAGTCACCCCAAAAAGTTTGCAACTGTTTGCCAAGTTACTCTTCCTATACCTTTCTCTGCCCCCTTCAATCCTGAGTTACTTCCTATTGCAATAAATTTGCCTTTCTAGAATTTATCAATATCACACAGTATTAACTCTTACTCTTTGCTAGTTTTCAATTCTTTTGTGTAAAAACCTAGAAGTATGGCATTATTGGTCTTGTGGTAACTTATGTGAAGCAGCCAGAATTTTCTTAAGAGGTTATGCCCGTTTGCATGCCCCTTAGCAGTGTCTGGTAGTTATAGTTACGCCACATTCTCACCAGCATTTGATATTGTAAATTATATATTTAAAAAAAAAATCTTTTTAAAGGTTCTGTTTTATGTCTGCTTTTTTTGGTTTTTAGTTTGTATTTTCCCAATGGCTAATAAAATTGAGCATCTTTTCATGTGCTTTTTTGCATTTTATATATTTGACATCTATTCAGATCTTTAGCACATACTTAATTAAAATCATTTTGTTTGTGTGTCTGTGAATGACAAGTGTGTGTTTGTGTATGTGTGATCTTTATGAGTTGACTTTTCAGTGTAATTTAGATGCCAGACCATTGTCAGGTAATTTGCTAGTCTTTTCTACTCTTATTTCTCAATATTGCCTTACAAGAACAGAGATTTTTCATGTTTTCTAATATATCATTAGTTTTTCTTTTATATTTCATGGGTCTGTATCTTTTTAAAGAGATGTCTGATTTCAGAGTTACTAAAATTTCCATCCATTTTTTTGAAGAAAAATTATAATTTTTTAATGTATGCTTATGATTCATTGTCATTTAGTTTTTCCATATGGTATGAAAAAAGATTTGTGATTGTTTCTTTGCATTGTTACATGTAGGTACAGCTGTTGCTGTAAAACCAGCATTTAGTGATATTTAGGCATAGTAAGAGATTTGCATAATATAATTATAATAACATAAAATTATAATAAGAAAATTATATGAATATGATCTTTGTCTCTGAAAATGATCTTAATTGTACTGTATTCTCCTTTGTGATGATAGAGATGATACAGTGAGAAATAATGTTTTTGGTTTGCTCTTTACCATAGGTAATGAAACCAAAGAATGCTATCGCATTAAAGATGAGGAATACAATATGTGATTAGCTAGCATTTAGAATCCATCTTCCTATTTCTGTCTTTTAAAAGTTGTATGTAGATTGTTGTAGTTACTGATATATTATGGCTTGAATTTGCTACTTTTTTCCCTTTCCTTTTTGTTTTTCTGTTCTTTTTTGCCTTCTTATGGGTTATTTGAACAATTTTTAGAGCTCCATTTCATCTATAGTGTTTTTTTTTGAGGGGGTCTTTCAAAACATCTTTTTTAGTGGTTTTAGTGGTTTACATTTCATATAAATTATCATAGCCTGTTGATGTCAAACATTTTACCAGTTTTACCTTCCCTTATAACATTTTTATTAAATGTTAAAATGTTTTATTGAATATTTATCATTGTTACAATTTTCCCTCCATCAAACAGTTTAGAAAATGTAAGAGTGTAAGAGACAGTAGGAGGATATTGCCTTTACTTAAGTATCTTTACACTTTCTATTTTTAGGTTTCTTTTTAAACCTCTTAAACATTTATAATCTATTTAAAGAACTTTCTTTAGTTTTCTTTCAGGATTCTCAATTTTGATTTATCTGAGAATGTCTTGATTTAACCTTATTTTTGATGGATATATTCACTGTATTAAATTGGGAGTTGACACTTTTTGGTCCTTGAATAGTGGTGCCATTTTCTTATGGCTTCCTTAGTTTTCATGAGACATCTGCTGTTACTGCAGATTTTTGTCCTACTCTGAAGGTTGTTTCTGTCATGTTACTTTAAAAAGTTTTTGCTTTTAGTTCTCAGATGTCTCATTATCCTGTGTCTGGGTGTGTGTTTATGTGGACTTAATTCTGTTTGGGTTTTGCTCTGTATAATCAAGAGACCATTTTGAAATCTGATGTGACAACTTAGAAGCCCTGCTTCTTATTCTCTTCTACTCCAGATCTAGGCCAGATTAAAATAAAGTTTTCTTCCTTGCTGAGCAGTAGTGAATCAGTTCAAAGCATGCCAATTGTAGGTTATATACAGCAGCTCTCTGGTTCCATCCTCTAACCAAGTGAAATCCAATAGCTAATTGTTCCTTTTTTTCACTGAAACCATTTTCTGAATATGTTGGTCCCCTACCCTGCTCTCAACTGAAAGTTTGATATGTGAATAACAACTTTAATTGTGTGGTAATAATCACTAAAAAATCAAACAAAATTACTCCAAACCCAGGTAATAGAAAGCTAACAGAGAAATCTGGTTTGATATAGTTAGAAGTCTAAGATATACTAATAAGAAGAAGGAAAACCATGAACATTTAGTCTATTGCATGTGGATATATGCAGAATTTTCAGACACTGTTAAAAGCTATTTTTTATTTTAGGATTTAATTTTTGAGCAGTCTTTGGTGTTTAATTTTCAGATGTTTGGGTTTTTTTTAATTGTTTCCTATTGTTAATGTTATTGCATTTTTGTTTTGATAATATATAGAACATACATACCTGGATTTAATCATATTTTAGATTTATTAAAAATTGTTTCAGATCCCAGCATATAATCGTAAAGGTGTTTCAGTGCCTTCAGTAAGTTTGAAAACTATTTAGGTTGTTATGTCCTCTTCAAGAATGATCTTTTTATCTTCCTGCAAATTTCCTTTTATCCCTAATAATATTCCTTTTCCTGAGTTTTTCTGTGCCTAATATTAATATAACCAATTGTACATATTTATGACATTTACTATTTTAATATTATTGATTTTTTTTCTCCATTTATTCTTGTGCATACAATTAGCATTTGGTCTGATTTACTTAGTATGGTATATCCCGATTTTGTGCTCTCATGCAA
Organism: Uropsilus gracilis; assembly: GCA_004024945.1. NCBI lineage: Eukaryota > Metazoa > Chordata > Mammalia > Eulipotyphla > Talpidae > Uropsilus > Uropsilus gracilis. The sequence continues at coordinate 24,884 of PVHY01009555.1, forward strand.
AATATAAAACTATATTTATGTTTGTTAGAAACCAAGCATTACATGTATGTAAATGTTATATGTTATACAGTTGCTTTTTAAGTTGGTCATAAAAACTTTTTTTCTGTGTATCTTGCATGTGTATCTTATTAGTCTGCTAATAACAACTTTTGTTTATCTAGAATTTTTTTATCTGGCCTTCATATTTAAAGGAAATATTTCTGGACATAGGATTTTGGGGTGATAGTGAGTTCTTTGAGTAGTATGAGTGTATTGTACATTTCCTGCCATTTGACTTCTGTGGTATCTGATGAGAACCCTTTTCCTTTCCACTATGGAAACAAAAACTTCCATTTTTGCATGTGTTTTCTTGATTTTCCATTTTATTTCTTTCTGATAATTCTTTAACCACAGGTAATTTCTGCACATATATGCGTAAATTAGTCAATTTAAGATTAAAAGTGGAGTCTTTTGTAGATCTCCATAGCTTGCTCTAGTGTAGCTATTTTTTATTCTGTGTTCACTAGGCTATAAAATGTGGTAGTGATAGTAGTTACTACTTCCTTGTTTCCTTTTTTTTCATGAATTCCTAACCTGTACTGAAGGTATAGGTGTCTAAAAAGTCAAGCTTTCTTATATTTCATATTGTTTGGAGTTGTTTGTTGTGGGAAGTTGCATTGATTTATTTGTAGATTTAAAATCCACATTGAGTTTTGAAACCCAGCAAGTAAGGAGTTTAATGTCATTTTGACTTGTGATTTACAGATATCAGGAGCTGAGTCTCCTGAGCATTGGAAATTATTTTTGTTTTGATATCCCCCACAAAAGGGTCAAATGAATATATTTACTCTGCTCAGTGTATAACTGCACATTCTTTCACATTCAGAATTATCAACCCATGTCCTGTATTTGTATTTATAGGATATACCTTCATAAAACCTAAAGTAACCTTCAAGTTGGAACAAGGAAAAGATCCATGGTTACTAGAGGATAACTTTCTAAAGAGGAATTATCCAGGTGAGTTTAGGCATACTGGCAGCAGGTAACCCTGGAAAACTAAATGCAAAATGGTATCAGATAAACATGGGCACCTTTGGAATTTTAAAAATGAGTAAATTCAGCAGGGTGTGGAAGGGGTAAACTATAGGATACAATCATTTTCAGTTTTTCATCTTTGAGTTTAGATAATAGTGTATATTATATACACCTGACAGATCAGCTCATCAGTTAAATAACATCTAATAAGTAATTTTGTTTTTGTTATTTATGTTTGAAGGTCTTATCTAACAATTTTAAAAAATATTTAATGTGGGTAACTGGGACAGTATGGTGTTAGTGTGAGGTTAGTGACAGAACTTTGAAACCGAAGTACCAGATAGTTATGTGCTATAATAGCTGATCTGTGAATCTGGTGACAGAACAGAAACGGCAAAAATCATTTTGTGAAAATTGACATTGTGTCCCAATTGCATTACCCAACTAGAAAAGCCAATTTTGGTTGGTATAATGAATTATTTATTTAAATCAAAATTAAATATTTCAGAAGGAAACATAGGGGGAAATTTTTATTACTTTGAAGGGAAAATTGATAATGACAAGAAATCTTTATGAAAAGACTTACAAACTGTTCTTTGAAAATTTGGAATGTCTTTACACTATAAAAAGCATGGAGAAACCTCATTGCAGTTGAATCTATTTGTGATGTGTGGGAACCAAGATAGGACTAATAATCAGGTTTTAAGATTTGTCAAATATTTGTGGTAAAGGTAGGCAACCCAGCTGAAAAATGGGCATTAGACTTAAGAAACTTCCCCAGTGGAAATCTGCACGTCAGATAACAGAGAAAGGTGTACCTAACCTCACTGTTTATAAAAGAAATGCCAGTGAAACCGAGACATGCCACCATTGCATATTCGTTTATAAGTTTGAAAGGATCTGCAGTCTGACATTACAGGAGTTATTAAAGATGTGGAAGATCAAAGAAGCTCACCCACTATTGCAGAATTGAAAGTAAAGCAATCATTTTTTAAAAGCATACTTTTTTTTTTAATATGAGCAATTTAGGTTCAATTCCAAATTGAGGAGAAGGTACAGATATTTCCTATCTACCCCTTCCCTCTACACAAGCACATTCTCTTTTGAAGTGGTCGAATATTATCTAGTAAAGGTAAAACTATTCATAACCCATGACTGTAGCTATATAAAAATATTTTTTTAAAAACATTTTATTGATTCACCATTTATTTATAAAATTGCCTAATTTTAGGGGTCAGCTTCATTAGAGATGTTCACATGCCTTACCTGCCAACAAAGCTTTATTCTCTGTCTCTTTCCTCTTCCCTGCCTCCCTCTGATAAACAAAATATTTTTCACAGAGGCTAGAAGTTAATTATATTGTATTTTGCCAGTTTTTTTCTTTTTTGTTATTTTCCACAGATGGATTTATCATCTAATAGTTATCTTTTACTTTCTGTTTTATTTTATTTCTATGATGACTTCAAGTTCCATCCTTATTGTCACAAAATAAAGTTTCATATTTTAAATTTGTTGAGTACTATTCCATTGGATATGTGTATGTGTGTGTGTGTGTGTGTGTGTGTGTGTGTGTGTATACGTGTGTGTATACACACCATGATTTCCACTCTTGGGTGTTTAGCTTGATTGCGTGTCTTGGCTATAGTGAATTACCTTGCTATAATAGGGAGTACAACTATCTTCCTATTAGTGTTTTCACTTCTTCACATAACCATCCAGAAGTGGTATTGCTAGAACACAATGGTATTTCTATTTTTCACATTAAAAGGAATCTTTATGCTGGAAATACTTTACAGACTCTGTACCAATTTACTTTCCCACCCCTAGGGAATGAGTCATTTTGTCTCCGCATCCTTGCCAGTAGTGGGTTTCAGTCTTTGATATAGGCCATTTTCACAGTTGTGAAAGAATTTGTGATTGTGGTTTCAGCATTTCCCTTACAATTAAGTAATGAGCATTATTTCAAGTACTTCTGTGTATCATCTTTGGAGAAATATCTACTTAGGTCTTTTACCCATTTTTTATTGGGTTATTTTGTTTTGTTATTGAGGACTTTATTATGGAAATTAACCCATCATGGAGCATGTGAGGTGCAGTATCTTCCACTCTGTAAGTTGCCTTTTTATTTCTGTGGTAGTTTCTTTTGCTGTACAAAAGATTTAATTTTGATATCATCCCTTTTCTCTTTTTAAAAGTATTTTGATACTGTTTCCTTTGCTGTTGAGATTCAGTTCCCAAATATATCTACCAATCTCTGATGTCCAGGAATGTATTGTCTATGTGATTTTAGCTCTTATGTCCAAAACCTTTAATCCATTTTGCATTAACTTTTGTGTATGGATAAATACTCATTTAGTTTCACTTTTTTTTTTTTTTTGGCATGTTGCTGCCCAAGTTTACCAATATCATTTCTTGAAGAGGTTTTTCTGTCATTTGGGTTTACTTCTGGGTTCTTAATATTATTTCATTAGATTGTGTTCCTGGTTTGTTTGTTTTTTTCCTAATACCAATCTGTCATGAAGACGATCACTTTATATTTGCAGTATGAAGTCAGGGAATATAATACTTTTGTTTTTCTTCTTTTCTATGTGTTGCTTTGCTATTTGTGATCTTTTTGTGATTCCATACAAATTTAAAACTCCTATTTTATTCAAAAATATCATTGGGGTTTTAATAGAGGCGTTGTGTTCAATCTATATGTTGCTTTATGTAATAGGGCCATTTTAACAATATTCTTTCATCCATGATGGAACTGTTTATTGAGGTATTAAAGTATAACCTTCTCACTCCTTTTGTTAAAGTTTGCTCCCAGATATTGCACCCTTTTTGGTGCAGTTGTTAATGGGATTGTTTTCTTACATTGTTTTGTGTCAGTGTATTACTTTAGGTCTGTTTATAGTTGTTTTTTATTTTAGGTTCACCTGTACTAGATGTGTAACTGCCAGTGATAGTTTTATCTTGATGGATTGCCTCCCATGAACATCCTATAATGACTTTCTTTGTCATTAATTACTTTTTTGGTTGAAACGCTTGATTTATCATATAGGAGAATAGTGATTCCTCCTCTTTTGTATTACTGGCTTGGAATAACTTCTAAAGCCTTCAGTGTTTGTCTTAGATCTGATGTGAGACTACTGCATCCAAAATAGAGATGGATTTTTTTTTTATTGAACCTGTAACTCTGTCTTTTGATTAGTTAGTTAAGATTGTTTTTGATTAGTGGGCTGGGCACGGTGGCTCGTGCCTGTAAGCTTCAGCCTATGAAGCGGCCGGGGCTAGGGATTGTGGTTTGAGTCCCGCCTGGGGCCCATAAGCGAGACCTAGTTCCAAAAATATACAGCTGGGCATGGTGGCATGCGCCTGTAATCCCAGTTACCTGGGAAGCTGAAGTTGAGGATTGCTTGAGTCTGTGGTACCTTGAACAACGAGAGCCTACAGTTCCATGGGCAAAAATAGCGAGACCTAGTCTCAAAAAAAAAAAAAAAAAAAAAAAAAAGATTGTTTTTGACTAGTTATTCAGATTGTTTTTCTAAACTTTTTGTTAGCATGTCTTATTCTGTGTCATAAAGCTTGACTTCTATTTGTTTTACTCTCCAGTGACACCAGAGAAGAGTCACTCTGAAGAATTTAAGGAAGATGAGTGCAGTGAAATTTGGGACAATATTAGTCAAGTTATTCAACTTCAGACTACTGATACAGGAGAGGAAAATTTTGGTGAAAAAGCACATTTAAGACAATCTCAAAGTAGTCACATAGGAGTGAAATCTCTTGAATGGGGAAAAATCCTCAAGCCCAATTCAGTCATTACAATGCAACAGAAAACTCAGAAAATGGAAATATCTTATGATAATATTACAAAACCTTTCAGTTTTCAGTTACCCTTCAGTGTACATCAGAGAACTCATGGAAGGAGAAAACACTATGCGCATAACCGTCAAAAATCCTTACCTATGAGATCATCTATTATTGTACAGCAAAGAACTCACACACCTGAGAAAACCTATGAATGTAGTGAATGTGGGAAAGACTTGTACTGTAAATCATATCTAGCAAGACATCAGAGAAAACATACAGGGGAAAAACCATATGAATGTAATGAATGTGGTAAAACTTTTAGCCGGAAGTCAAGTGTTGGAAAACATCAGAAGACTCATACAGGGGAGAAACCATATAAATGTGGAGACTGTGGGAAAACTTTCAGGCGGAAGGCGCACCTCACTGTACACCAAACAAATCATACAGGGAAGAAACCCTGTAAGTGTGATGAATGTGGTAAAACTTTCAACTGGAAGTCAAACCTTAGAGAGCATCAGAGATTTCACACAAGGGAGAAGCCCTATAAATGTGATGAATGTGGGAAAACTTTCAGCTGGAAGTCTAACTTTAAGGAACATCAAACAACTCACACAGGGGAGAAACCCTATAAATGTAATGAATGTGGTAAAACTTTCAGCAATAAGTCAAACCTTGGAAAACATCAGAAAATTCACATAGCAGAGAAACCCTATAAATGTGATATATGTGGGAAAACTTTTAGCCGAAAGTCAAGCCTTGGACTGCATCAGCAAACTCACAGAAGGGAGAAGTTGTATGAGTGTAATGAAATGTGTTAAACTTTCAGCAGTAAGTCAGGCTTTGGAAAACACCAGAGAACTCACATGGTGGAGAAATTCTATAAATAATATGCTCAAACATTTAGCTGGAAGTCAAACCTTGAAATCCATTAGACAACTCACAAGGGAGAAGCCGCATGAATATAATGAATATGGGAAAGTGTTTAGCCACAAAGCACATCTTACATCATGTTAGAGAAGTCACATAGGAGAAGCCCTATAAATGATGAACAGGAGCTTTTTCACCTACATGTCAAATTTCATAGTACATGAGAGGATGCACAGATGAGAGAAACTATTAATGAGTTGAATGTGGGCATGCTTTGGAAATCAGTCCTAAGTCAGAGAATGCGTGTGAGGCACAGACAATGTGTGGGAGGTGTTTTGTTTACAATTTAAATTTATGAGGCGTTTCACACAAGACATTTAACAAACTACATTTTCGATTAATTAGCTTCACCTATGAAAATACCAGGAAATTTAAAAAGATGTAAAATCCCATAAATGTGTACTGGAAAGACTTTCAAAGGGTTTTCAAATCCAAACTCCAAAAGAAAAGTTGTTTTCTCTCAGATTCAGTATCTGGAACCCTGAAAATGAAATTAGTGGAATCAAGATTTATTTCATGCTGATAGGAGGACTTGCACAGAAGTGAAAACCCTAAGATGTGGTCAGACCTGGGGAGTTAATACCATATCTTCTAGGCAGGGCCCCCCTGGGGCATCCCAGGGGTTTCAACTTTTGCTGCGACTCCAGATGCCAGGTTGAGCCTTGCTTCATCGGACCCTTGGGGACCAGGGACTTAGGGGAGGTGGGCCAGGGGCTGCCATTTGTCTCTATAGTTCAGGGATGGAGATGGTACCCCTGCTGGTGCACGGGCAGGCAAGGGGGGGAGTCCCCCTCTGGTAATCTCCCACTTCTAACAAACTCATAGGAATGAGGGGAAAAAAACCTGCTACAGATACATGAGAGGAGGATAAAGCCCCTGGAAACATCAGTCTCCTGAGACCCAAATGGAGCATGACCAGAACCATAAGAGACAAACATCGAACTAAAGAGAAGACCTACAACAGAAATACACTGACATTGTTTAAGGGGACCATGGAACCAAACTCCTAATGCAGTGATGTGTCAGCACTAGTGAAGCAACCTCCCACAAAGGATAAGAAAAGCCACAGAGATGGGACTGTGGCCCCACTCAGAACTGCAAAACAGGAGAGAGGAGAGGAGTTGCACCATCTGCCCACTAGAGATTGCCCCCACTAGGGGACCTCTCTACCACAAATGGCTGGGAGTTGTGAAGCGAACCTCAAACACCAAAACAATAAGATCTGGAAGCAGCAAATGGAACCAACATCAGATTGGAGAAGACAGCATGAATGAGGAGACATGGAACCCTGTAATGACACAGGTCTGGAGAAAAGGAGACGATCACCTCCATCAAAGAAAATACCACAACCAAGGAGCCAGGATAGCAGCTCCACAAATCCAACGGCAAGAGGTCATCAGATTTGCTTCAGACTAGCTAAGCCGTGCTACGAAGTCACTCCGGAAATATAAGCAAAGAACAAAAAACCAACGCTGGGCCAAACACCAATTAGTGATTTACAGGGAAAGGGAGGTGGGAGCTACCAGAGGGGAATGGGAGGAAGGGGGGGGGGGGGAAGGATGGGTCATACAAATAAGACCAAGATTTTATGCACAAAATAAAAATTAAAAAAAAATTCTCGTTTTCACAAAAGTACAAGGGAATGGTTAAAGGAAAAGGATTCGAGCTAGAGGTGGTACATACGGCAAAGCAGATATACAGGCAATGTGATGGAAAAGAGGTTATTTCAGTGATTTATTTATGCATATAGTGACTTTTCCTGTAAGAGTTGTTTCATCCTTGACTAGAAAAAGGAATGTGGAACACCTTAACGAGAGCGATACTTATCTATGGGTTGATAGGGGAAAGGTGGAGAAATATTTCTACTGTATTAAAATTTCAGCTCAAGATAATTCTAATGCCATATGGCCCTGTTTTGGGGGAGGCATTTTTTCTTTCTCATGTGATAGAAAAAAAGGTTATAAAAGGTAGATACTCACTAGTAGTCCTACCCCAGACAACTTCACCAAACTCACAGGGTATTAAACATGAATATAGTGAATATGGAAAAGGTTTCTTCCAGACAAAAAGTCTTGTAGGTTTGGGTGTACCTGTTGCTGACATTGTCCTGTCCCTCAGCCTATGTGAGCTATGAATATGACTGCTGAAATTTGCCAGGTTATGATTCATCAGGAGGGAGAACTGGTTGCACTCTTAATATCATTAGCTATTATTAAGGGCAACTGTTATTATCATAGAAAAACAGTAATTTGTAATGTGTGAGGAGTTAGTATGTCTATAAACATACACTATATTAAGGTTACAAGTATATCCCTAATCTATAAAGCATATATATAGAGATAGATAGATAGATTTAATTCTCAAGCTTTAACTCATGTATCTTTGGTCATAACATTTTGATAATTGCTGAACTGTTATTACCAAAGATGCAAAATCACAGTGTTATATTATTCCTTCTGTGCTTTGATGTGGAAAAATTCCTTTCTCCAGGTTTTAAAATTTGTTTCAGTGTAGTCTCTGGTTCCTTTTGTACAGAACTAGTTATTTTCCATAATGATATCTTTAATAAACTCAGTAGAGATTCATTCAGATTCACTCCTATGTGCTGTTATGTTTCTGATCTCTCTGCTCTTAACAAAACATTCTTGTTCTGATCACAATGTCTCATTGACCTTTCTAATATTTTGTACCATGGAGAGGGTATTTTTTTCATTCATGCCACACCTCTGTATACTTTTAAAGGATTTACAATCTTAAATCCCCTTAAAATAACTTAGAAATTGTGATTGGAACAGTACTTTATTTCCTCTCAGTCAGGTATACACAAGGTGTAACAATCTCAAAGGACTAGCTTAGATTTGTTTCTGGGACACCCAATGATACAAACCTAGTGATATAGTGACCTTTCTTGCTGTCCCTCTTTGTTGGCTTTATTGTAGAGGAGACTTCCCAACACCACTTCATCCCCTAGAAAATGTTAATCTGAGCTCTAAACATGAATTTTCTTGTTGCATGGGTCCTAAACTATCATTCCAACAGATAAAAGAATTATCTGATGACCTGAGAAATTACATTTCCCCCAACCCATTTTCATGCTGCATATAAAAGACCTATTTACAGATGATTTTGGAGTATTACTCGAGAACCACTTTTTCATTGCTCACTCAGGTCAGTTTCTTTGCCTTGTTCTTTGAAAGAATGACACTGAGTTTCAGTTGGATTCCAAATGCTACACATTAATAAAATTAATTCTATTGGAGGTGCACCACCTGCTTAGTAAACCAGAGGTCTAAATCTGCTATCAGTTGGATAGCCAGACAGACAACCTACCTAGAGGTGAATAATTCTGGGGTTTTTGCTCAGGTGAATACTGGGTTTTCTTATGTTTGGTCACCTCACTTCTAGGGTTCTCCTGTCCTCCCTTCATGGGCACATACTTTCCAATATTAGATATTTAGGAAATAAAAATTCTGAGCACATTCATAACCTGCATCCTACAAATGAGTTGCAGGGAGTTCATCAACTGTCATACATTCAGGTTTATGGGGGCATGTAGGTCTCTATTTCTGACAATCTATGGGTTCCATTAAGTTTTCAATTTGGTCACTTAATATCAAGGAACAACACATGTTAAACATGTATTTTTCTTTTTGAGAGTATATAACTTTGAATTTTCAAAATGTTCAGTTGTAATTTTTAGTTGCTGCTCAAAAGTGCTACCAGGAAACTTTGTGACTCATGGTAAACCACAAGTCTTAGTTCATGACTGCTGCAATGTGTTACACAACCATTTTAGAGGTCAGGAGTGTGTGGAAGATTAAGTTAGAGGTCTGTTTTGTTCCCTGAGCACCATCTGGATTTCCTGTTCTTGTGGACGTACTGATTCCCACCATCCTCTAAACTCCTTTTGGCTGAGTCTGAATAGAAGTTCCAGAGATGAACCCAGGAGAATCTGTCAGCTCCTTTTTTTTTGCTGTTGGCTATTGTTTCTGTTGGATGGTACTTCCAGGCTCTTCAGTCAACTAAATTTTGGTTTGGCACCATTCCTTGTGCAATTGAGAAAAGTGTGCTTTTGAAAATTCTCTCTGACAAGGCAGGAGATACTGCCCTTTATCTCTCTACTATTAAATGAATTCACATGTAAAATTACTTTCTGGATGTGTGTGCGCATAGCAATGTCTTATACGTGTGTCTTCATTTCATCTGCATTTGTCTGTGTGCTTTGGAATTCTTAGTGTCTGTTAAAATGTGGCTGTTTTAAAATATGCAGTACTTTTTGTAAAAGAAATTGTAAATATATTGAAGTTTATCTCTTTACCGCCAACATGCCTTAGGGTTCCCCCCAAACAGTTAAAACTCTTATATATGCATCTCTCTGTATGTCCATGTTTTAAGGATGCAGCAGTAATGCTGAGGAATCTGCCTGCAAGTAAAAATGGGTCCTTGACTGATAGTTGGGGTTAATAAGCAGAACAAGACCCCATGTGGTTTAGCAGACAGCACCTCTCTGAGAAGTAAATGGTACTATCTTGCAGTGTTAAAAAATTATTGGCATAATTGACTATCCCTGAGAAAACTTGAGCATATGAACCATTTAGTTTCATGCCTTAGGACTAGGGATTATATCTTAGAGCAAGGCTCAACAAATTTGTGATCCATGTGTCCAATCTAGCCCATTGTTTTTGTAAAACTTTACAGACCCAGAATGTTTTTTAGAAATTGTTACATGATTGGAAAAAATATTTCATGTGAAAAGGAATAAATATTCTGTCTTTAAAGTATTCCTCGAGTGCAGCTGTCATTATTTACTTACTTAATGTCTGTAGCTGTTTTCATACTATGCCAGCAGAGTTCAGTAGTCACAAAATAGACACTTTCATTGGGGCACTGTATTGCTTCATAGCTGCTCATGATACTACAAGTTTCAATTACAGTTAAAACTTGCTGTTATTTTGTGTTTCATTCACAGTGCCACATTACAGGACTTAAAAAAACTACAGTTACCATAACCAAACAAGAACAGGTGATAAAAGTAGAATTTAAAGTACAATGAAGTGTTTTGTGTTGAATTAGTTGTTGATGCTTACAAGTGAAAACAATAACACCATACATGTGTCAAAAGTGTAATGTAGTTTTGTAAGTATACTAAGCTTTTATTAAAATACTCCCATGTCATAAGCAATTGTCAAAAACTTGGAAATTATCAATGTCTTTTAACAGAATTCACAAAATAACCAAGAAAATGTGGCTGCTCTGAAACCAAGTTTTCAAATGGCTCACTTGTTAGTGAAGACAGGAAAACTTGTTTAGTAATAAGGAATGAATTAGATGGTATTTTATCAAAACATCTGAAGATGTACATCAGATGGGGAGAAAAACCCAAACTTAAGATTCTTATTCCTTTCATTAGAATACTTGCCTTGAGAGTTGAGGACAGTGGAGATGACATGAATAGTCAAGTGAGAAAATAACAGATGACTTCAGTCATTTTCCATGACTTAGTGATTTGTTACCAGCATTGCTATGTTGCTTTTAATTTCATTTCAGTGCTGCATGTGAAGTGACTGAAGAATTAGCCTCTATGAACCATCTGTGTGGAACATCTACTGGGGAGAATATTGTCAAAGGAGCTGGGAAACTCAGAAACAGAAGCCTGAAGTGGACTGCACTCTGATGTGTCACAACACATGACGGTAGTAACTATATTGCAGAGCATAAAACAGCTTAGGTAAACTAATTTAGAAACCTTGTTATTTGTATTATTCATGAAAAAGAACACTGTTTAAGATTCTTTAACCTAGCCTGTGTCAATGAATAGTATGAGTAGTATGAAAACTTACCTTCACTATCATTAGGTCCATAAATTTCTCCAAAATATCAAAACTGATTTCATTTGCCTTACCTCAAAGCTAGAGACTTAGCACTTGTAAGTATATATTGTGTGTTTAAAAAATTGATTACATAATATATTTTTAGCACTGTTGTATATACCCCAAGGTTTCCCACCACCATGTCACCTGTGAACTGTCATCTTAATGTCTTATGCTCATTATGATTGTTTTTGAGGTCATATCAACTTCTTAAAATCTGAATGGGTAAATGTGCCTTCAGCACTAATGATGGGCTGTGAGTGCCTTTGGAAATTCACTTTTGCTAATTTGATACTCTTTCTTCACTGAACTTAAAGTTATGAGGCAAAACTCCTTATATGTAATCATATATGTTGATTCAATCATCTGTGTTGATTCACAAATTATAAACTGTGTGGTCAAAAATTAAAACAATATCCCCATTTTCAAATTAAAACGAAATTTTCCCATTTTCACATCTTATAAACTGAAATTTTGTTGAGTATTGAGACGTGTAACAAAATTAATGCTTGTAGTTTGAACAGCTGCTAAATTTTTATTGAAAATGATTATTCTGCATATTTAGTGTCAGAGATGTAGAGAACAATCAATTTTGTAAATGTCTTCCTAGCACTAACTATGCTCTACTAGTCATATACTATTACTTGGGACTTGGTAATATGTATCTGTATAGGAAGACATTTTTAATACGTGTAACACATGGAATCTCACATCAGCATTAACAGGTGAATATTTGCAATTTATCTTGCAAATGAAACTGAGTTCCAATTAATTGTAGAATTACATTCTCCATAGTAGATCCATATCATAAACCTGTATTCATTATTTTAACCTAGAGCTCAAGATGAACAACTGTATGTTTTCTTGTCATTATTTAAGGATCTATATACTAGGCTTCATTTTGCTTTCTCTTTCACAAACTTTATTATTTAACTTTTACAAAGTGTTTAATCAAAATGTTGCCCTTGTGATGAGATTGGGCACATTTAGGATGGTATGGTCATAGACAAAATGTTGCCCTTGTGAAAGGATGGCACTTTAAAATTATTTTAAGATCATAATAGGCATAATGTTAGAAAAGAATAAATCAGGCCTGATCTACAAGGGACTGGTCCCTTCACTGACTTGCCTGAACAAAACACAATATCCTATAATGAAAATTAAAATAATTGTGTATAGTGGGTTGAATAGTGTCTCCTCAAATTAATATCCACTGGGAACCTCAGAGTATAGTGTTAGTGGAAATCGAGTTTTTGCAGGTGTGTTTAAGGTGAGGGTTGAGATGAGATTTTATTGGATTTGGTTGAACCCTAAGTCCAATGAGTAAATCCTTTAAGAAATAAAGATACCCCACGACACAGAGAAAATTAGCTAAAGACAAGCAAGATTAGGATACTGTTTCTGCAAGCCAAGAAATATTGGGGTCCACCAGAAGTTGAGAGAGGAAAGAAAATCCCACAAATTCTTCAGAGAGAGTATGAACCTGCTGACACCTTGAATTTTAAATTCCTGAGAGTAGGGAGAGGGAGAGGGGTTTTCTGTTCATTCAATCATTAAAATCCTCCTCTGCTGAGGTCACCCTTTGGTGATGATTCATATGGGACATAAATTTCTTTGTTTCAGTCCACTTGTATCTTCCCTAGACTTAGATAATTTTCAATTGTATTTCTTCAAAATCTCTTGACTATCCAGCCAAATCAAACCATAAAAACACACATCTGACCCATCCTTCCTTCCAAATAACATGAAAAACCTGTGTACTATTTTATGCTTTGCTCACTGGGAGAATTTGCTTTCATTACTGGCCTTTAGAACATCCCAGAAAGGAAGTAAAGTACTGTGGCTGTTCACTTTGGGGGTAGTGTCGCCATGTTACAAGGAACTATCTGCAAACCAAACTCAAGTATGTTTTCTCAAGTCAGCTTATTGGAGGCCACTTCCCACAAGACCACAGGTACATTAGGTATATATAGAGAGGGAGAGAGTAAGGTAATGGGGCAAAAGTGGGGACCATGGGCAACTGGACCACTTTGCTCTGTGACTTGGGTTTTCAGAGCTTGTACAAGCGCAGTCACACAGACAACTGCTTCCATTTCATGATGGAATGCTAGCACACATGTTATGCTTATGCCATGTTGGATCACATAATTTGCCATGTTGGATCACATAATATTTTCTGTCAATCTAAAGCACATGCCATGTTGGATCACATAATAACTAGTTTATGCCATGTTGGATCACATAATAACTTATGCTTATGCCATGTTGGATCACATAATAACTAGTTCATGATGGATAGCCTAAGGTGGAATGTTAACTTGGTGACCCATGATCATTCAGTCTTTATTAAGGTCTAGTAACAGGTCAAACGCTGTTTATCAAAAAAGGTTATCCATGCTGAAAATATATGACTTCACTCATAAGAGTGCACTTTTCCATGAGGACTTGTTTGACAGGCAAATGTCTTTCAAACATGTCTAGGGTAATTGATGCTTCTTTCTAGGTCCAATAGGCATAACATGTAAACACAATGAACCAATGTGATATCTTATGGAAGGGATAAGCTATCATGAATGTTTTGAACTAATTTATGATATGGAGGTGGGTTGCAGAAATCATATCCCTGTAGCAAGATAATGAAGGTATCCACTGAAAATATACTCCTGGTGGTCTTTTCTATCATGTATATATATTAAAAAAAGCCACATCAATAGTAGTGAACCAAGTGCCAGGGTATATATTCATTTCTTAAGCAATAAAACTACATGTAGAATTACAGTTGTAATTATAGTTGGCTACATTTGAAATAGTCCACTCTCTTTAAGACCTATGATTGTGCATAGAACAAATAGGTAATTTGAATGGCCATGTGGTAGGAATCACTATCCTTTGAGTCTTTGGTAGCACTTTGGTGCCACCAGAAAAGTGCTTTTTGTTTTCTCTTACTAGAAGCAGTTCTGATCGTTTATGCTTGCCTTTCCTACCAGAGCAGCATATTCACTGACCTGGGGACCAGTGTGGGATTCTGGTGTTTGTTGAGTATATTTGCACCAAGTAGGAATGATGGAACTGGGGAAAATAACCAAATATGGGCTTGGTGACTCACTAATTCACTGTGAGATAACATTGGTCTAGAAAATTCCACCGACCACCAGAACCCTGCTCTGACTGGTGGATCACCTGACATTTTGGTTCTCTTGGATGAAATATTATTTTGTGTGCTTGATCAGCATTAAAAATTGTTTTAATAAAATTTTACCATTGACTTACAATACTGTATAATTTTGGAGGAAACATCTTCACCTCAGTGTGTATGTAAACTTCACTGTATCCACCACTCAGTGCTAGTGCTATTTCCACTATCAGTTTTATACCCTTTACTGTTCCCTTGTCTTTCCCATCTGGTAACCATGATACTTTCACTGAGTTTAGTTGTATTGGCTTGACTATTTAGTTTTCAGATTGCTCAACAACATTTCTGGATAACCCTTTTACCCCTGTCATCCCCTTCAATGGCTACAAATCTTGAATAACCGGGAACATATGTCCACAGCCTCAGGAAGCGCTTTTTGTTGATCACCTCTTTCCTTGAGCTGGTCTTCCATCTGTTTTTCTTCTGAACTTGAATCCAATCCATGATGCTGGATATTGTGAACGTATTGCCAGCATCAAGAACCAGCGTATTGATGTTCTGGGCCTTTGCTTATACAAGGGTTATGCAGACTGCCTGAATTTTTGCTCTTTGGTTTGTTTGGCTAAACAGGACATCTAATGCCTTCATCTAATGGACAGCCAGGCCACCAGGAAAATATAATGCTTCTGATTCCTCTAAGCCCATTGTTGGGTTGGCAGCTGTCAGGGTAGGATTAACTCCCCCACAATAGAAGTGGTGTCTCTGTTAATGAAATCCTTGCTCTATGTTCTGTCTGATGTGCTTTGTACAATGACTCTAGTCTCTGCTTCTTTGTACAGGGTCTCTCAGGGCTTCTTATTTGCTTCTCTTTTGATTATTGAAAAAGTTGATTTTTCAGCTTTTCTGAATCAACATGATTGGTGTGCCTTCTCTTCTGGGGTAAACTTCTCAAATCTAGCAGCAGTAAACCTGGCAACTAGGCTCAACTTTGCTTTCAGGTCAGAATGACCAGCATTGCAGGTGTTCTTGAGGGGATAGCTCCATATATGGAAAATGACATAAAAGCCTTGTATTTGGAGTCTCTGGCTGTTTCTAGATGTGAATTTTTGAGATGTGGGAGAACAGCACAGCAGAATGAAATATTGAATTGATTTTCTTGTTGTGAAGTGCCTTGAACTTTATGTTCTAGTTTACTACCTCAACTTGGCAATATGTTTTTTTTTTCATTTTTTTGAAAATGAAAAAAAAATTGTTTTGCTTTTATTCTTTACATTTCAACCTCAGTAAATGGTTTTTGGGATACCTCCCTCTCCCTTAGATACCCCCTCTGTTCACTCAGACCCCTCTCTCTTTGTTGTTTGTTAATCTGTGTTAAGTTCATTAGTCTCTTTTCTGTGGCAGTGTTATTTTGCTGGGTGAGGGACTGTGTTCTTGGGACAAGGCAAATTGTGCTGGTAGATTTTCAGTTAACCTTGTGTTGGGCAGCCAGTCCATATTTATTTGTCCATGTTTTCTCATTGCAGGCTATCATCTCCACTCCCTTCTCTGTGTTGTTTTGTTGCTTCACCTTATAGGTCTGGCCTTTGGTTTAGGGGGCCTCATGCCCAGCCAGTGTTGGTAAAGAAGTTTCTCTGTGGGTACAGGTGTCTGTGAATGGCCATGCAGATCATCTCCACTCCCTCAGTTTGCATCAGCTTTCCTGTGGGGTTGATGCCCCGACTCTGTGGCCTTCCTCACCCATGGAGTGATGAGGGGCACCTTACTCTCTTAGATGGCATTTCAGAAATGAGATTTTGGCTTCTTCAGATCCAGTGAACATGTAGATGTGGATTCGTGACATCTGGTCGTAGTTGTTTTCCCATCCCCACATGCACTGGTTCTCTCGATATTCCATCTCTTGTGTCCTACTCAGATGTGTAGGCTGGACATTTACTGGTCCCTGACCTATTCTGTGATGGTGTTTGTTATTATTTGTGTTTTTCTTCCTCCTGAAGATTAGCTGAAGTGAGAGTGAAATGGAAGGGGCATCTGACTCCTCCCCCTACCCCCTAACCCCACTCATGTGCTGGTACCTCCACATGTGGAAGTGGGGCCCAGATAGCTGAGCAGGTGCAGTTCCAAGCCCCCTTGGTGTGGGGGTTTGGCCGAACCATGCCTTAGCCCTATGGACAGGCACATGGCTGCTCCGTGCAATCATCCACTGGTGGGTGGGGCTAAGACCCCACCTTGAACCCCCTCCCAGGCTCTCTGGTGCAGAGGGCCCATCTTTGCTCCCCTCTGAAAAAGGGGCTTCAATGGCCCAGGTCTCCAGGCATGCAAGCAACCATGTGAATGCTGCAGGGCCGGGCTCAAAGCCCCACCCTTTCTACTTGACAATATTAGACTTCTTTTTTGAATGATAAATATAGTTATGGGAGGAGATAACTTTTTTTTAAAAGCAAAGTTTACTGTGCTGTCAGAATAATCTAGCAAATGGCACAAACAAGAATAAGCCTTCTTGTAATGTGGTTATTAATTAATGAAGATGCTGTGTTGACATTGCCACACTCCCACTGGACTTCTGATGTCTGAGAACATCTGTTGAATTTGGAGCAGTAACGGTAGAACGGTATTCCCATGTTGTTAAACAAGACCTGCTCTTTTCCTCACAGTACTGTAGACAGGCTTCTGGGATCATTGCTAAGAGTCTGGTGATAAGCATTTGTCATCATGCAGAGTGATGTGTAGTACAGTTCTGTGCTGCCTTTGGCTTATTCTACAGATGTGTCCATTTCTGGGAGCCATATAGAGTGTGGGCAAATATTTGTTGCAGTCTAACTTCACAGATAGAGGAGATAATCTGAGGTTATCTCAATCATCTGCTTAAGGAACCTATAGGCAGCAGGAGGCAGTGTTGGCTTCAGGTACCACTTATGATACACAGTTCTCTTCTGTTGCACAAAGGGCAGCTGGGATTTAACAAAGTCTTGCATGTAGGTGGTGGCAGAGGCTGAAAGAAAACTGCACTCCCTGATCTTGGGACCACAATCAGTAGCAACAGTCAGGCTACAAACTTACTCCCACCCATTTCCCGAAAGTCTCATTCTGTACATGATACTGTCCATTGCTGGTGAATGCTGGGAATCCCCCATGAGATTGTAAGAATGTTGAAACATGTGTATAAATAAGAGCCCTGCACACTCAAAAGGAAACCTGCATTCTGATGTTTATTACAGCACTATTTGTAATAGCCAGGATATGGAAACAACCCAAATGCCCCCAAACAGATGAATGAATAAAAAATTGTGGTATACTTACACAATAAAATATTGTTCAGTGATAAAAAAAAAAAAACACAAAACCCCACACTCAGGTCATTTGCAGCAACATGGATGGAGCTGGAAAAAATTATCTTAGCTGAAATTAGTTAAAAGCTAAGGAGCTGTAAACTCAGTGGGTTTACATAGTTTAAAGCAAAGCTCCTTGGGTACATAAGGTAAGTGGTGTAAATCAGGCCATTGTGAAATTCAGAAAAAGAGAAATACCGGATGGTCTCATTTATATATGGGATATAGATAAACCAAACAAAAGTACAAGAAAAAGTTAAAACTAGCAAGCAGATAACAGGACTGAAGCATACAGCAAGGGAGCATGAAGGAAGGAGGGCAAAATAAGGGGAGGGGTGAACACAAGGGATCATGGTAATGGTTCATGAGTGATATGGTGGTGGGAAAACTTTGGGGTATACAAAGATGTAAGAACAATATATATAACAAAGAAGAAAAAGAGAGTCCTGCACATGCCCCCATGCCCTAATTTATTTGGACTTCACCATGTCCTGATTTGCACCACTTACGTTATATCCCTGAGGAGCTGCACTTTGGACTGTGTTTACATTGAGTTTACAGCACCTTTGCTGCTCTTTGTGTTCTTTGCAGCAGAGTACTTACCCACAGTCTCAAGATAATGGCCTGTTCTAAAGTTTTGGTCCAAAAACTAAGTGTGCTACAATTGTTGATACCCTTGTTTTTTAATGACCCAAGACTTGTTCGGATTACAGTGGAAAGGCAATTTTCTGGAGCTCAGTGAACAGTAGACTCCAATATAGCAAACAATAGCTGCCTGTTTTACAGTTACTTGGAAAAACAAGTTTTTCTTAAGACATTAGAAATAGGATAAATCTTAACTTTTAGAAATTATGGTTTGATTTCATTTTCCCTAGAACGTTCAGCCAGCTGATGCTCAGATGGAAGTAAATAGCAGCTGTGAATTTACTTCTTGTCCAGAAGAGGGTGCCCAGAACTCAAAAGATGCAACATAATGAACCCATGTAAAAGAGAACAGCAAGGTCCCAGGCTAAGCCTAGAATGCTGGGCCTGTCCTCCCAAGCAGTTTCCTTCTAGGTTAAGAAAATACAGTTCCCCAGAGAAGGGCAGATGGGGTACTGACCTTCAGAAATAGGGCAGAGCTGATTTGGGGATAGATTTGCCAATAAGCTGAACAAGCACAGACCAGGTGAACCTTTACACTCAAAGCAGCACTTGATGCAAATACATACTTAAGTGAGACTTTATAGATGGGATTGTAAATTCACTGATATGTTACAGATTTAAAGAAATTTTATACCCATTTCTGTTAAGATTTGAATTGACAGCAGCGTTTTAATATTTTAATTGTTCATTTCTCATCTTGTAGGAATCTGAAGCAAGGAGTTTGTAACTGTTTCCACAATAGAGGCACTGACATGATTATAACTGAAGAGAATGCTTAATGACTAAATCTTCAAAAAAATCCCTTTTTAGGGGAAATAAGGATCTCATAATTTTACTAAATTGTATTTTTGGTATATTCTCTTGTGTTTTTAAATTATAGCACACTAATCATAAAAAAATTTGCTGAATGTTTACTTTTTCTAAGAAGAAACACATTTTTAAAAAGTCCTATCCAGAATTAAGAAAGTGTTCATTCTCAATCCACTCATGGAGACAAACTCTGTGGCAATTTGTTACCTAGATTTTTAAACATATTAATTGTATATGAAACATAACTGGAGTTAGACCACTTATGTCTTTTAGCAACTTGCTTTTGATGTTTAACACCACTGACTAGTCTGTAAGTTAATACAATTAATATATTTTAGTAATAGCAAAAAGATAGTCGATGCTATGGAGTTAATACATTCTTTTAACCAATACTTATTTTATGGAGAAAAGATAGTAGGAAACGGAGAAAAATAAAGACTGGCAGGTGTACAACTCATTTTATCGATATTATCTTGTGGTTCAATTTTCCCAGTGCATATTCAGGGTTTTGGGAGGTTGCAATCAATGAGTAAGGCAGTGGGCTGGTGCACAGAGCTCAAGTGAAGGTTGTCTTGGAGATAATTGTGGAAGGGAAGTGGGAAAAGGAGACTAAAAGATTAAAAATCATAGTAAGCACCTAGTTCCCCTATAAAGGTATCATTTAACCAATATGGTAAACATTTTATTTAGAAGACTGACCATTACAAAACTTGACTCCCATGATCTGTAAAGTTTTCAAGTGATTATTCTGAAAAAATGCAGGGGAGATCTTGTGGTTCTCTTTAATTATTAAAAAAAACTTTAAGGAACTTATTACATATTTCTCAGATTTTTAATTTTTTTATCACACTCATTTTAGATTTGAGACAGCTAGATTATATTTTAATTAAGAAAACCTTTCAAAATAAGAATTACTAGTTTTTTTAAGTGTTTTTAATGGTCCAGTTACAAACCTTGTCCTGTATTATTCAAAACAAGTCTACAGAACCTTATTCATCTATTATCTTTATTTTGTTCCTTTACACAGTTTATAGATATGAAGCCTGAATCTGAAATCATGCCTACTGTGCCCCAATACCATACCTGTAATTACCAGATGCATGTATAAGTTATTTGAGAAAGTTAGGTTTGTAAATCTTCAGTTACTTTTAAAGAATCAAATTTCACCTTAAAAATATCTATTGATTCTCCCAACCAGTTGTTCTGATAGCCTAGAGAAAAAGCTTGTCTGTAACAAGCATATTTTTATTTCACAATCAAATCTCAGTTGTTGGTACAGTGTCCATGAGTTGGATAAATTGACACTATTATAGCTGTAGTTTTTCTCTAGAAAATATGTGCATATGTTTCTGCATTTTCTGACCTTTACCTTACAAACACAATCAATGAAAACTAGTATTACAGATTTGATCTGAGTATAAATATAACTCATTGCATTTGTTCTCTGCTGTTGAGGCCTCCAAAACAGTATCTACTCTTGTGAGTTTTCTGTAATACATGATGTTTACTCCATGCTGACCTCTAGGTTTGCAATTTATTCATGTTTCTAAGAACATTTTGGACAATAAGAGCAAACAAATATATGCAATTGATAGAGCTAGATTTTCCACAAAGGAGGCACTGGAGAATTTGGTAGTGTATAAGATTGACAGACATTTAAAGACTTGTAACTTAGGGAATTGCGCAAAACATTTTGGAATAGGACCTGGTAGATTGTAGGATTGAAGTATGTCATGATTCTAGGAGATGCAAGGATTTAGAATAGTTATAGTCAACACAGGACTAGTATTCTAAGGGAACTCAGCATAGTTCACCCATGGATATAGCCCATGGAGTGGTTTATTGTATGGATTTTGTGTCTCATCTGGCATTGCCTCAGACGTAGGGGACAGAATGGTCTGATAAAATGGTGGTTGTGAGTAGCCATTACTGATGCTGTTTGGTTCTGGAAAGTCAATGTGGAGAATGGGATAAAGCAGATTAAATCCTCAGAGAGTGACTGATGGCTGGGCTGGTGCTTGACAAAGTGTGCAGGAAGACAGTCTTGGGACAAGCTTTCCTTTTGTCCAGTGAGCTTCTTCAAGGGGTGAAATTCGTTGGATACCAATGACTGCTGTTCTTCAGTGTGACAAATCATTTTTCTGTCATCTAAAAACCACAATATCATCTCATATTATCACAGAGTATTCCATTGGCCACTCAATGGAGTTATTCAGAAATAACCCCACAATCCTTCTAGCTGATGATAACTGTTGCTGATGCACTGTCACTAGTAGCTCTGTCAGATACTGTGAATCTCAGATGATTGCCTACTCTCTGGGTTTAATTACTGGGTTGTTTTGCATTTGTCTGTATTCTGAGGCATGAGTTGGAATCTGTGATGCCTAAGGAATCTGAATTAGTGTTCACACTGGCTTTTTGTGCTTAAGGCAGAGTAAGGGAGACTGTAGGTATGGGTTCTAAGGTAGGCTGGCATAGTTTTCTTACTAAACACTAATGAAAGCCATACTAATTATGTTTTCAGGTAACTGTCTAAAACTAAATTTAGTGATTTTTAGATTCATTATTACTATTTGTTTTTCCATTGGCAGCATTAATTTAAAAAATAGTTAAGAGAGTTTGTTACGTAATCAAAGTGAGGGTTTTTTCTAGGAAGCAGTCTAGTATGTTTTACCCTGTGAGAATGCTATGTCCCAATAATCCCATATTTGAGCTTAGCTTATGCAGATGGAAATAGTGAATCATTGACATAAAAATATAGTTACTATTTATGGGAGAACTTCTGTTTTTCTATAGGCTTAGATCTTTTGGTTTGCTAAGTTATCTTGACATAAAGATTTGTTGATGATATCTACATGTATAGGAAGGCAAATCCTGAGATTTATTAACTTCCCTGTTTCTAAAAAATCTACAGTGGACATTGAAGGACTGGGAATCCATGGCTTAAATATTATTTTATTACTTGGTGGAGATTGAAAGGTTTGATTTCTCAGATTTATAATCAATTATCTAGGGTTACTTTTTAAGTTTGGATTTGTATGTTTATTTGTTTAGTTTTCTATATTCCTCTTGTAAATAAGACCACCTAGTGTTTATTTAGACCTGCAGGCAACAGATTTTTGCATGACTGCTTCAAAAACAGAAAAAGGAAACCAATCCTGCCTTCAAATCCTATGCAGGTGACTTGAATCTCTTGCCTGCTAGACCACAGAGCAGCATGGTCACAATCTTTCCCCTTTTGATTGTTTAGTCAATCTTTGTTTTTCAATTGTGACCAATATTGCAACTTACAACCAAGTACTTTTTACATCTTTCTCCTATACTTCACCAAAAGAACTGTGTCAGAAAACACCAACTGTCCTAAGTATTATGATTGGAACTGTTAACCCTTCATTGCCTTTCTGAGCACCTCACTGCTCTTAGAAAAGATAGTTAAGCTTATAGCTAGCTCATCAGTCTTTGTGTGTTGTAGTAATTCTATATATGTGTCTAGCCATTTGTTGTTTTTGTGCTACATTGCTTTATAATACTTATAAACTGGGAAAATGACACAATAAGTATAGTAGTCATGCTTTCTATAACATGAGAGGAAGGTAGAGAAACCTAATTTTACCAAGAAATACAGTGCAAATATTATTTTACTGCTTAACTAGTTGGAGTATTTGATTTCTTCCTTTTGTCAACTTAGATTTGGAGATCACCACTGAATTCATTGTCTAAGACACAGAGTTTCTCCATATGCCACTTGGTGTCCATGTGAAAATTTTCATTTCGACATTTTATTTTTGTTTTAAAAAATTTATTTATATATAAATTTCAAATCATTGTAATTCCAGGGATTTACCCTCCCACCCTCCCCACCAGTCCCCTCCTTTCCCCCATGCCCGAAGTTGTGTGCTTCAGTTTGGTGCTTAGCTTGTTTGACTTTTCCTCATAGGTTTTGTTTATTTTTCCCCTATATCCCATATATTAGTGAAACCATTTGGTTTCTCTTTCTTTCTTTCTTTTTTTTTTTTTTGAGACTAGGTTTCACTATTTTTGTCGGTGGCACTACAGGCTCACGTTGCCCTGGGTACCACAGACTCAAGCAATCCCCAGCCTCAGCTTCCCAGGTACCTGGAATTACAGGTGCACACCACCACACCCAGCTTATTTTTTTGGAACTAGGTCTCGTTACGTGCCCCCAGCGGGACTCAAACTGCGATCCGTGGCCCTGGCTGTGGCTTCCTAGGTTCCACTTGCAGGCATGTGCCACCATGCCTGGCCTAAAACCATTTGGTTTCTGTCTTTTTCTTTTTGATGTGTTTCTGCTAATATGATTTCTTCTAAGTACATCCATGTTATCATAAAATCATCAAATTTGTTATTTTTAATTGGTGAATAATATTCCATAGTGTATATATACCACGTTTTTTTCATTCAGTCCATCCAGTTATCTGTTTTGGGGCATTTAGGTTGCTTAAAAATTTTCACTTGGAGGTTTTAATACAATCATCTAGTCAATTACAATGATTTTACCCTTTGACCTGTGTCAGTTTAGAATCTCTTTCTTGGAGAGAGTTCTTTAGGTGGGTATAAACAATAATTAGAGAAATTTCTATGGAAACAAAGGCAAATACATAGACTAAAGATTGCAGCAGGTTACAAGTCCACATGGGGGTGCCGAGAGGCTGGTGGGAGAGATTGCCACATGTCAGGGCCTACAGTACCTACAGATGACATTTTCTGGGTTGCAGCATTGAAGATTTGGTGCAGTCGCTGTGGTGATCTTTCTGAAGCTTATACAAGTCCTCTCTTTCCTGCTTTTGTGGGTCCAGAAAAATACTGTTAGTTTTTAATTAATCAACCTCAAATGATTGAAGGAAAAAAATAGAAACATTAACTTGGCTCCAGTTGAGTCCACAGTCAAAACACTAAGGAGAGTTAAGAAAACATAAAAATTTTAAATCCAAAGTGTTTATGGATTTTCTCAACTCCTAGCCAGCTTTCCAATCTTGATTAATTAAATTTAGGTTGAAATTACCTGGGATAAAACGCCTTGTCATGCAAAGTTCATATTTATTTATTTTTAAAATTATATCTCTATCTATCTATCTATCTATCTATCTATCTATCTATCTATCTATCTATCTATCTATCTATCTATCTATCTATCTATCTATCTATCTATCTATCTATCTATCTATCTATCTATCTATCTATCATCTATCTATCTATCTCTATCATTGTGATCCCTGGGGGTCCCCCACCACCTCCCCTCCCCGGCCACTCCAGCTGGTCCTCTCCTGCAGTTGTGTATTTTCATTTGGTTGTCCATATATTAGAGAAACCATTTGGTTTTTGTCTTTTTCCTTCTGACTTGTTTCTGCCAGTATGATTTCTTCTAGGTACATCCATGGTACCAAAAATTCATCAAATTTGTCATTTTTTTATTGATGTGTAATATTCCATTGTGTATATATACCACATCTTTATCATCCAGTCATCTGTCTTGGGGCATTTGGGTTGTTTCCAGGACCTTGTAATTATAAATAATGCTGCAATAAACATCTGAGCACAATTGTCCCTTTGTACCCACATTGAGGTCTCTTTTGGGTAGATTCCCAGAAGAGCAGTTGCTGGGTCAAATGGTAGCTCCATTTGCATTATTTTGAGGGTCTTCCACACTGCTTTCCATAGTGGCTGGACCAGTTTACATTCCCACCAGCAGTGTAAAAGTGTTTCTTTCTCTCTACATCCATGCCTGCGCTTGTTGTCTGTTTTTTGGATGTGGGCCATTCTTATTGGTGTAAGGTGGTATCTCATTGTGGTTTTGATTTGCATTTCCCTTACTGCTAATGACTTTGAACAATTTTTTAAGTGCCTGATGACCATTTGGACTTTCTCTTTGGAGAAGTGTCTTTTTAGATCTCCTCCCCATTTTTTAACTGGGTTCTTCATTCTGTTTTTGTTAAGTTGTGTGAGTTCTTTGTGTATCTTTGTTATCAGACCCTAATCACTTGTATGGAGGACAAAAATTTTTTCCCACTCGGTTGGGATTCTTTTTGTTTTTTCTTTTGTCTCTTTTGCTGTACAAAAGCTTTTTAGTTTGATGTAGTCCCAGCTGTTTGTTTTCAAGCAAAGTTCACATTTAAGAAAAGTTGAGAAATAAGAATATTGTTTTATTCTTTTCTATACTTACCTGATGTGGATTGTTTCCACAGGCAAAATTTTAGACTTCTTATATTTTTAAACTGAGTGATGTTTTTTAATTCAGTCAGTGAATTTAGTCAGTAAATTTCATTTCTGTCCTTAATATTTACTTACTTAATTAACTAATACCTTTTTTTGTTTTTGTAACTTTGGTAAAGTTGAATACATTGTTTATATTTTTATTGCCACTGTGTGCTCACCACCAAAGCACCAAAATCTACCAATTTAGTTCAATATGCTCCCTCCCTATTTTGCTTTCACCCACTTCATGCCCTCACCTGATTTCTCAGGTCTAGAATCAATTTTCCAGGGTAATTTTTTTTATGTTTGGATTTTTCTGTTCTTTTGTTTAGCTTCTTTATATTACTCTTATAAATGACACCATCCAGTATTTCTATTCCTCCTATTTTTCACTTATTAAATCCTTTCAGCTCATCCACATTAGCATGAATGAATGAGTTTGCACATAGCAGATCTACCTTGAATGTTTTGTGGAACCTTCATACACTTTTCCATAAAGACTGAACAAATCTGTAGAGCAAAAGAGGGGGAGGAGGGTAAAATTGGGGGAGGCAAGGGCACAAGAGATTAAGATGGTTCATGGGTGATAAAGTGAAGGGAGAACCCCAGGGTAGACAAAGATGTAATAAATATATATGCACATATTTGTGAGCTATCAATGAAAAAATTAATAAAAAAAAAAGACTGAACAAGTCTATATTCACACCAACAATGTAATAGAACTCCTTTCCTCTACATCTTTGGGTCACTCTGTCAGAATGACAGAGTGAGGTGGTATCTCATTATAGTTTGTTTTTCTTTTGCCTATGATAAGTGATGATGAACATTTTCTTATTTACCAGTTTGTCTTATATCCTTCCTTTGGAGAAGAAGTATCTATTTAGCTCTTCTGTCCATCTAGTTCATTGCTTTATTTGATTTCTTTTTGTTGTGATGTAGTTTTTTTTATAGACCTTTGATATGAGCCCTTTGTCACATGTATGGTGTGCAAATATTTTCTTCACTTGAGTGTCATTTCATTTTAGTTATAGTTTTTTTACTGTACAGAAACTTTTCAGTTTAATGCAGACAAAACTTCTATTTTTCTCTTTTGCTTTCCTTGCTTTTTGGGATGAATTTATAAAGACAACTCTGAGGATTATTCATGATGTAGTTTGGTTATGTTTTCTTCTCTGTATTTTATGGTTCAAGTCTAATCTCCCAAGTTTTTTTTTTCTCTCTTTTGAGACTGGGTCTCGCTATTTTTGCCCGTGGAACTACAGGCTCTTGTTGCCTGTGGTACCACAGACTCAAGGAATCCCCAACCTCAATTTCCCAGTCTGTAATCCCAGTCTGTACCTGGGATTACAGACGCGCGCCACCATGCCCAGCTATTTTTTTTTTTTTTTTTGGACTAGGTCTCGCTGTGTTGCCCCGAGTGGGACTTGAACTGCAATCCCTAGCCCCAGCAGCTTCATAGGCTGAAGCTTACAGGCATGAGCCACTGTGCCCAGCTAATCATCAAGTTTTTTATACATTTTTAGTTGATTTTTGTGTATGATGTGACATAGTTTTATTCTTTTGTATGTCACTGTTCAGTTTCCCAATGAAGAAGACCTCCGTGTGCCAAGGTATATTCTTGATTCCTTTATTGAATATAAACTGTCCATATAGATGTCAGTTTACTTCTGGGGTCTCAGTTCTATTTTTTTTTTTGTTCCAGGATCATGCTGTTTTATTTTTTTTAAAAAAATGATTGCACATATATTGTTGTATATCCCAGAGTTCTCTTACCACCTTGTCACCCAAGAACCATCATCTTAATTTTTTGTGACTATCCATACCCTGATTTTACCCTCCTCCACCTCTCTTGCTCTATGCTTCAGCTCTGTTGACAGTCAGTTTTAAATTTTACTTGTCCCTTTGTTTGATTGTTTTCCCCATATTCCCCCTATATGTGAGATTATTCAGTATTCCTCTTTTTCTTTCTGGCTTATTTCTGCTAATGTGACTCCTAGCTCCGTCCATGTTATCACACATGCCTCAAATTGATCATTTTTGATTACTGAACAATCCATTGTGTACATATATCACAATTTTCTGATCCATTCATCTGTTTTGGGGGAATTTGGGTTGTTTCCATATCCTGACTATTGTAATAGTGCTACAATAAACATCTGTGTTCAGGTGTCCTTTTGAATTAGTGTTTTTGTATCCTTTGGGTAGATTCCCAGAAGTAGAATTGCTAAATCCAACGATAGTTCGATTGAGGGTTCTCCACACAACCTTCCATAGTGGCTGGACAATTTTGCGTTCCCACCAGCAGTGTAAAAGTGTTTCTTTTTCTCTTTTTTTCTGCATCCAACCTAGCACTTGTTGCTTATTTTTTGATATGGGCCATCTTACTGGTATAAAGGTGGTATCTCTATATGGGTTTGATTTGCATTTCCCTGACTACTAGTGATGTTGACAATATTTTCATACACCTCTTGATCGTTTGTATTTCCTCTACGGAGAAGTGTTTTTTTTAGCTCTTTTCCCCATTTTTTGACAGGGCTTTTTGCTTCGGTTTTGTTACGTTGTATGAGTTCTTTGTGGATTGTTGTTATCAGACTCTTATCACTTGTACAGAGAGCAAAAAATTTTCCCATTCAGTTGGGTTTCTTTTTGTTTTTGTTATTGTTCTTTTGCTGTGTAGAAGTTTTTTAATTTGATGTAGTTCTAGGTGTTTATATTTTCCTTCATTTTTTAAGCATCTGTAGATATGTCCTGAAAGAGGTTTATGAAGTGTAAGTCTTGAGGTGTTTTGCCTATATTTTCCTCTATGTTTTTATGGTTTCAGGTATTAGATCTAAGTCTTTTATCCATTTTGAATTGGTTTTTGTGCACGGCATGCGGGAATAGTCTAGCCTCATTTTTCGCATGTAGTGGTCCAGTTTTTCCAGCGCCATTTCTTGAAGAGGTTGTCCTTGTTCCAACATTTGCTTTTTGTTCCTTTGTCAAAAATTAATTGCCCATACATGTGTGACTTTATTTCTGGGCATTCAATTCTGTTTCATTTGTCTGTGTGTCTATTTTTGGTCCAGTACCATGTTGTTTTAATTGTTATGGCTTTGTAATATAATTTGAAATCTGAGGGTGTAATACCTCTATTCTCTCTTCTTTTGGTCAGGAGGGTTGTGGATATTCAAGGGTCTTTTATTATTCCATATGAATTTCAGTAATTTTTGCTTTATCTCTTTAAAGAATGTCATTGGAATTTTTATTGGAAGTGTGTTGAATCTGTAGATTGCTTTTGGTAGGATGGTCATTTTGATAATGTTAATTTTTCCAATCCATGAACAGGGAATGTCTTTCCATTTCTTTATGTATTCTTGTATTTCTTTTAACAGTGTTTTTAATATTTTTCTTTGTATAGGTAAGACCATGTTGTTTTAATTATTGTGACTTCATAGAATAATTTTAAGTCTGAAACTGTGGTGCCACCATTTCTCTCTATATCATGATTTACTTGGCTACTTGGGATATTTTGGGGTTCCATATGAATTTTAGTAATTTTTCCCCATATCTTTGAAGGAAGACATTGACATTTTTATTGGGATTGCATTGACTCTTTTTTTTTCACTGAAATTCATTTTTTATTATTCAAGTACAACAAGTCTGTATATTGGTCAGAATTCAAAATGTACAATTCTTTTTCTTCTGTAAATATGTTTTATTGTGAGAAATAAAGAATGGCAGGGCCATTGATTTCATTAATACATCTACTGTGTCCATTCTTAAATTATTGATCTTGATAATTTTTTTTAATTTTAATTTTTTATTGATTTGTCACAATTGTGCATTAATTGATCCCTCCTCCTCCTCCCTCCATATCCCCCCTCTGTATCCTGCCTTCAGTCACTCCTTCTCCCATTTTTCTGCAAATTGTTGGTTGGTTAAGTTGATGTTCAGTTGTTGGTTGTTTGGCCTGTTGTTCACCTCCCCCGCCTTCTTCCCCCTCCTCCTCTCTTGCTCCATGGTCCAGTCCCATTGGTTGTTTTCATTTTTTCTTATTTGTTTGTTTTTCCCTATATCCATCATATAAGTGAGACCATCCTGTATTTCTCTTTTTCTTTTTGACTTATTTCTGCCAATATGAGTCCCTCTAGTTCCATCCAGGTTGCTGCAAATGACATGTGTTTGTCCTCCTTGATGGATGCGTAGTATTCCATCGTGTATATGTACCACATTTTTTTTAGCCAATCTGTTTGGGGGCATTTGGTTTGTTTCCAGTTCTTTGCAACAGTGAACAGGGCTGCAATGAACATGCGCGTACATGTGTCCTTTTGAATTAATGTCTTCATGTCCTCTGGGTAGATTCCTAGTAGTGGGATTGCTGGGTCGAATGGTAAGTCCACTTTCAATTGTTTGAGGGTCCTCCACACAGTCTTCCATAGTGGCTGGACCAGTTTGCACTCCCACCAGCAGTAAGAGAGTTCCTTTTTCTCCACATCTGTGCCAACATTTGTTGTTGTCTGTTTTATTTATGTGGGCCATTCTTACTGGTGTAAGATGGTATCTCAATGTGGTTTTAATTTGCATTTCCCTAATTATTAGTGAGGTGGAGCATTTTTTTATATGTCTATTAGCCATCTGTATCTCCTCTTTGGTGAAGTGTCTTTTTAGTTCTTCTCCCCATTTTTTGAGTGGGTTTTTTGCTTTGTTTTTGTTGAGCTGTAGGAGCTCTTTGTGGATCTTTGTTATCAGACCCTTGTCACTTGTCTGCAGGGCAAAAATTTTCTCCCAGTCAGTTGGGTTTGTTTTGTTTACTGTCTCTTTTGCTGAACAGAAACTCTTTAGTTTTATATAGTCCCAGCTGTTTATGTTTTCCTTCATTTTTTTGCTGGCCATAGTTGTTTCCCCAAATGGATTTCTGAGGTGAAATTCATGAAGGGTTTTGCCCAGGTTTTCTTCTATGTATTTTATGGTTGCAGGTCTCACTCCCAGGTCCTTTATCCATTTTGAGTTAATTTTTGTACAGGGTGTGAGGGTGTTATCTTGGTCCATTTTTTTTTTACAAGTTTTGATCCAGTTTTCCCAGCACCATTTACTGAAGAGGCTATCCTTGTTCCAGGGTATGTTTTTTGCCCCTTTGTCAAAGATTAATTGACTGTATATGTGTGGTTTTATTTCCGGATATTCAATTCTGATCCATTGGTCTGTTTGTCTGTTTTTGTACCAGTACCATGCTGTTTTAA
>PVHY01009556.1:0-55830 GCA_004024945.1 Uropsilus gracilis
TTTGGTTTCTGTTTTTTGCCCCCTCTCCTCCCATTATTAGGGAAGTAGTCCCTTGCCCTGGATGGGTATAAGGAGGACTAGGTCCAGCAGGTGCCCTGAGGGCCAAAGTAACTTATTTGGGGGGGGGGGGGAAGTATGTGCCTTACCATATAGTTGACTGGTTAGGAATTCTCCCTTTCCTTGCCTATCTTCCCTTCTATTGCAGACTTGCTATCCTTCCTGCCTCAATTAAGTGTATTGATCACCCTGTAATTCTATTATGTATTTGAGTGTGTGCCTGTGTGTGCCTGTGTGCATGTGTGTGCGCGTGTGCGCGTGCGTGTGCGTATGGGGGGGAAGGGGTTCTTAACAAATTTCTGTGGTTTGTGGCTTTTCCTTACATTAGTTCCCACCACCGCATGCCCAGGGGCCACTGCCTGGCATTACCACATGCTGGGATCATTGGGGAAGTATAGTGAAGCTTACCACTATCCTTTGTTTTGCAGATTCTTATTTTTGCATAAGTAGTCCATCCTATACAGATTGTGAACTGTGTATTCCCCTTGCCCCTATGGCTGCTGGTGTAAATAAACTGCATCTCCCCATTGGTAAACAGTAATAATAAACAAAATTTTTAAAAATGACAAAAAAAAAAAAAAAGAAAGTTCACAAATGTTGAATTTGTTGCTTCAGGATATAGCAAGCTTCTCCTCACCAGAAGAATTAGAGAAGGTCTTAAACATTCTGCAGGACCCCACTGTAAAGTTTTCAATTCAGTAAGGTTGGGACAGAGTTTTAAAATGTGCCTTTCTCACACATGTCCACTGGTTGTTGCTGCCTACCCAGGGTCCATGCTTGAGAAGCAATGACTTGATGTTTGAGAGAAGGTCTAATTGAGATCCCCCTCCAAAAGGGTTTCCCCTTCTTTCTTCTCTTCCTGCTCCGATATCTCCTCTTTTCTTCATTTCAGGTTTTGCTTTTTTTTTTTCCCCCTTTTTTGGTGGTACTTTCTTCAAAACTTAAAGTCTCAAACAGCTGACATGGAATCTGAGAAGTCCAGGCAGGAAAGGATGTGTAGGCAGGATGCAGGAAAAATGTTTGCACCAATATATAGGTTTAAGAGGGAATTGTAGTTTCTTTTATATTCCTCAAGATCCTGTGACAGCATTTTTGTTTTTATTAATATTTGTAGCCATGTAAGATCTATCACCAAGTAACTAGGCTTGTTCACTCACTGGAATGCCTAACTCATTTCTCCATGTTATTCCATGGGGGGAAAAAAAAACCTCAAAGCAGCTGGTCCAAGCCCCCCACCCCTGTCATCTTATGATTATCTCTTTCTCACAATCCCCTTCTTTGTTGTATTGACTTAAAGTAATCACTTTATTGAAAATAGCAAATCTCACAAATTTTCATTTAAAATTTTATTGTTGCTGGCCAAAACACCCATCTTGTGTGCACTGATTGTATAGTGTAAACTGAAGCTGGACTGCCCATGAAATGACTGTGCATCTTTAACTTATGATCAACACTGGAATAAGTTTGGTGAATTCAGAAAAGGTAAACTCTTCAGCCCTATCAATCACACTGTATACAGTGCTTTCAAGGATAACCCTTAAGACAATAACTAAAGCATAGCATCACCATCTTTGCATCATAATTTCTGATTAGCCTTCAGCAAAGCTGAGACCTAAGTTATGGTGATCTACAGTTACACCCAATAGTAGGACCATTTTCTACAATAAAGAGCCAAAATAATTAGAAAGGATGATTGTTTTCACATGCCCAAACCTTCTTTAAGATCTCTTGTCGTTGGAGGCATTCCTTCTTCAACTGGGTATTCTATTGTGAGTTTTGTTTCTTAGATTAACTGAGAGTTTCCATATCAGGACAGAATCTCGGAGTGTCACATTGGTGACTGCTAGGCTCTCCAGTGAAACCTAACAGGACATCTTAGATGCCCTTCATACTTATGGAACTGCTGGGGAGGGGGTGGCAAATTTGGGTTGTGAAAGGAAGAATTCCTCTTCAAGATTTCTTGAATGCTGAAACTTCTACATTCAGTCCCATACTGTGGTTTCTATCTCCTATAATTGCTTATTGGAGCTGGTTTGGAGACAACTAGAGATAAAGGTGATCCCCAAATTAAGTTGGGATCCCACCAAGCTCAATCTTTGAGAAAGAATGAGGTGCCAAATGGAAGCAAAGTACACTGTCCTCCAGATGTGATGCCTGTGCCAAATGGAAGCAAAGTACACTGTCCTCCAGGTGTGATGCCTGAGAGAGGCCTTGTGCTGAATCCAGGGACATGGGGGGAAAAAGAGAGAACTCATAGAATTGGTGGCCAGCTGCCTTTTTAAAGGGCACGTTCTGACATGATGGCAAGTACAGTTGCAGAGCTAGCCCTGAGCTCGAGATGACATTAGAAAGTTGTTGGCATCCAATTAGATTCTGGAAGATGCTGTTTGGGTTTTGCCTTATCAAGAGAATCATCCTCCTTCCCCAAAGTTGTCCACCACCTCCACCCTCTACACATACATACATGCCTACACACTGAAGTTCTATAGTGCTCTCAGGTAATGGCCACCTTTCCCAAAAGTATGATTTCAGGGAGCTGAATGATTTCTCTCCTGAGCATCTGCTGCCCAGAGAGGAATGCAGTGACCACCCAGGAGAAGTAGCCTGAGCTAGCTTCATGCTGGTCCATCATCTTGAATCCTCAAACACAGGATCCCTGATATCATATAACTATCCCTATCCAAGTAGGTTCATCACTGGTTGTAGCAGACACAGAAAGTCAGAGCTCTTGAAATTATCTTTGTAGAACTTTTAATAAAGATCAGTGAAGAACTAGCACTTAATTTAAGCCCCTAAGCCCCTATGTTCTCAAATTCTAGTTCAACTTTCTCTTCCTTGCTCTCTCTCCCTTCCTCTCCATGATGCCATTGCTCTTTTAGCTTTGACTTCCAGGTTCAAGTGTGTTCACTTACACATGTGCACTCATATGTGCACAGTCATGGGGGTGGGGGCACATCACCACCACTGAGGCTAATGGTGAAGGACTGAAAACACTGATGATTCATTAACCCTACACTAGGGTTTTCCTTTTGTGTCTGTTTCACACTTCTCAGCTGGTTGATATCAATCAGTTGTCAAAATCACTTCCTTGAGCCTATTAGGGACTCTGGGTATGAAGCTTCCAGTTCCTGAATTCTATTCATCAGATAAGAGCATGACCAGTGGAGGGGTCAGGAAAAGTGGAACTTCCTAAGTTTCTGCCAGAACTTAGGCAGAAGGGTGCTTGATGAAAAGTCCTGAGAACAACACAAACTAAGGAAAAGTCCCTTATATTCAGACTGATGTTCAGAGTGATCGCCAAATTTCACTGAATTTATGAAAAGAAATTGAAAGCAACACTGTTTCTACAGTAGGTGATTTCTCTACTACCCAGTTCTGCTAAAGACAGGCATTTAGGTCCAGATATTTCAAATCTAATTGTTTCACCTTGATTTGATTTAAGGTGTTTATTCTAAGGTGTTTATTCTAATGTGCATTAGAGTTATTCTAATGCACAGGATACATTAGTCTGCTTTGTGTACAGATTTTACTAGTCCTTAACTCTCACTTCAGATTCTATCTCTAACACTGACTTGTTGGTTGCTATTGAGCAAGTTATACAACCTCACTGTGCCTCAGTTTTCTTATCTGCATATAGGAAAAATAGTAATACCAGAAGGCTGTTGGGGAATAAATGGGGAGCTATTATAAAATTTCTGTATATCTTCTAGGAATTTAAAATCCATTGAATTTCTCATCCGTATCCTGTATTTCTTCAGTCACAGGAAAGGAATTCACTCCCAATATCTATAATTTTGATCCATTGCCTTACAACCTAAAAAAAAGCATAATCTCTCGGTTTAGAATACATCTGATTACTATTAGGCAGATTTAGTGGGTTATGCAAATAAGGAATTAGTTTACACTACATAATAATCTGGATGAGGGTTTTTCTGGCATTGGTTCAGTGACTCCAGATCATGGGGCTGTTATCTCATTGATTTGTGAAGCATGACTACTGTTGTACCTTCAAATATAGCATTATTTCCAACAAGATGAAAGCAGAAAGGGACTCTTGGGCATTATAATTAAGTCTTCTCATTACTTCCCAGGAGACTTATGTTAGAATTTTATGTTAGAACTATATTAAAAGATCATGTCAACATTAGCTGCAAGAGAGTCATGGAAATTTTATATTTAGTTTTCCCTGCCTCTGTAATAGAAGAGGCAAGAGAGAGGGGACTTATAAATTCACTACCAACCAGAAAACAACATATATAACAATGTTTAACAAAAATGAAGGCCACTATTTTTTTTCTTTTCTTTTTCTTTTTCTTTTTTTTTTAATATCTCCACTTAGTATGGCTAAATATGAAGTCACAGGTTTACAGACTGGACCACTTTCTGGACACAAGCTGTAGTGACTGCAATCATTAGTCATGGAATACAGGTTAATAATACTGCACAAAAAGTGTCATTTGTTTATGGTTCTCTCCCACAGGAAAGTCATTTCAAAAAGATTAGCCAACATGCACTACATATTTACAATATGCAGTTTACTGTGCTTAGCATTCTAAGTATATTGCTTTGCTTAATTCCTCAAACTAGGAGATAGTCATAGGAACCAACTTGAAGGAATTTAAAGCATACCCTTGAAAATTCGGAGGCTGAAGAAGAAATCAGAACCCCTCTTAGAAAGGCATATATTTCTATGAGTAAGTCACTCATATTTATTTAGAGGTTATTTATCCTCTCTGGGCTTTTAAATCCTCATCAGTGTAGTACGAATGATAACAATGTCTATGCCACAAAGTTTCCGTAACCAAAATAACACAGCTTTTAGAGCTGATGCTAGCAAGATGTTTTCAGTTTGAGTTTTACCATGTGCTGTATACATAAGACTCAGAGTGTTTCTAATGAAATAGGGAATAATAGAACATGTTAGAAACTACTTTGAAAGAGTAACATTTAGATTCCTCTTTCCTTGACTTGGCCCTGACTTTTAGTATCTGACTAAATCTTAATTATAACTACCAGAACAATAAAAGCTGCCAGCATTGATGGAATGCATATTTACATAGGGCATACAGTGATAAAGTCTTTACATGAGAGAGATCACTTAATCATCGCAACAAATCTATGTGGTAAATACTACTATCCTAGTTTTACATATGGACAAACTAAAGCAAAGAGATTAGATACATTACCCATGAACACATTTGTAAGATAAGAACTTAGGCATCAGATTCTAGCATACCTGTTCTTTCTTTTTTCTTCCCTCTTCTTTTTAATTCCTGTTTGTAGAGAAGATGACATGGATTAAATGTGAACCCCATAAATCTCAACTCCCTCCATAACCAATCGTTAAGTCAAACATTTACCATCTCTCCATTTTCTGCTTTTTGTAGGAATGAATTCTGCAAGTTTACCTCCTACTATACACTAAATTTTCTTAGGACTGCTAAATTGCCTCTTCATTGCTTCAAAGGGGGGCCCTAGTTCTTCTACAGCAAAGCCTTGTCAATAGTTCCCAAAAACCTATTTCTGTATCCTTCATGTATAACAAGTTTCTTCTCATTGTCAATCTTTCTACCTCCTTGATCACTGAAGTGGTCCTTTCCTGATTGTACTCAGTTCTATTTCATAAAATGCCTGAAGACCCAAAGGAAATATGAAACACTCAGTACAAAGTATCCTAGATATCAGCTGCCTCTATTTAATCAAGCCTACCCCTCTTCAGGATGTTTTTGCTAATACCTGGTATAGGGAAGTATGGAGTCAGAAGCACTTGGAAGAACTGCATTTGTTCCTATTATCTATTTCTATAATCATTAGATAGAATAAAGAAGTGGAAGATTGCCTGTAAGAAGGCACTTTACTATCAGCCCTATACATTGATTAAATTTAAAAGTCCAAACTCCAGAAAATGGGTAATGTTAAGTTCACTTGATAGATAAAGAAATGGAAATTCAGAAAGATGAGGTAACTGACCCCAAGGATACCCAGCTAAGTTGGTATTTCAGCTGCCTCCACATTCATTGTGCTGTACTATATTGACCTAGCCCTGACCACTGAAGACTGTGGTGGTTTATTTTATGTGTTAACTGATCTAAGATATCCCCAGCTACCTGTTTAAACTTAATTCTGGGTATGTGTAGAAGGCTGTTTCTGGAGGACATTAGCAGTAGAATTGTTGCATTGAGGAAAGCACATGTTCTTTCTAATGTGCGTGGGCATCATTTAATCCATTGAGGAACTGAAAAGACCAAAGGCAGAGGAAAGTTGAGTTCACTTTCCACCTGACTGTTGAGCTGGGACTTTGATCTTCTGCCCTTGGCACTCCTGAATCACATACCTTTAGTCTTGAACTGGAATCTACACCATCAACTCTGGCTCCAATGTCTTTGAACTACACCACTGGGTTCCCTGGCTTACACATGAAACATAAAGGACATCTCAGCCTCTCTCATTTTGTGAGCCAATACTTTATAATAAATATCTTTCTAGATATAGATGATATAGACATAGATATTTACATTCCCTATTGACTGCTTTTTTGGAGAACTCAATTACAGGAACCATAAAATCATGCGGAGAAAAAATATATTTACATTTTGTGTTAACTAACATTGAGGGTGATTGGAGGGCATTTTATTGTATTTGCATAATCAAGAGTTTAGATTATCCTCCAAATCCCATCCCCTTCATCCATTCATTAGTGGTTTTCACATATTTGGCCTCCTTCAAAGAAGAATGTTACTTGCCTGAGAACCTCTTAAGCTTTCTTTGATTAAGTAAAATTGCAAAGAGGGGCCTTGGTCAAGCACCTAGAAGAAATGAGATGATCCTAAGAGGAGATGGAGCTCACAGAGTTAGTTGTTAATGGCAATGTGTTTGCAAACAATCGCGATTTTCATCATCACCCCATTTTGGACAATACATAACTACTTTCAGACACATGACTATTTCCCTTTCTTGCTTTTGTTATATAATACTTGTCAGTCACCAATCTCAGAGTTTAACTATATCCATTTATTCCTCAAACAACCCTATGGTAAAGCACTGTTACTATTCTCTCTCTCCAACTCTGTCTCTGTCTCTCTCTTACACACACACACACACAAAAACAGTGCAATAATAGACTACAAAGAGGCTAAATGATCTGCCTAAGATTGTGCAAACAATGAAATACAGAACTGAGATATAAACCAATGTAATGTAACCATCCCCATCTGGGTAGGTTTATTATTATTGATTATAACAGGTAAACAATGCTGATGTCCTTGAAGTTATCATTCTAGGATTTTTAAATAATAAATAGCAAATAAACAGCCACTTTAACTTCTCCTTTGAATCTGCTCTCTCCTTTGTCCTCCCCTTTCCTAGGGTGTTGTCGCACTTTTCTCGCTACCTCCCAGGCACAGGTGTGCCCACTCATGCATGCACATACCCACTGGGACAAGCATGTACAATCATGGGGGTGGGGGATGCTACAGGTGTTAGTCACAGAGGCTAATGGCAGAAAGGCAAAACCCTGAAAACTCAGCAATCTGGTTTGATTGCCTACAAGCTCCAGTTTATGGGGGATGGAGGCATTGACTGAGGCTCTTCATGCATTCTGGGATCAGGACAAAAAGTTGAGATAAGGAGAAAATAACTAATGCAACCAATTCCCATCAGCAATTGTAGGGGCAATGTTAGGCTCACCAGTCTTCATAAGTTCTTTATTGATTTTAGCAGTTACATAGACACACCAGGCAGGGTAGAATCAGGGCCAGGGGTGGGAAGTCTGGAAGCCAGCTGAACCACCCCCCTCTCTCATGCTTGTGCACATGTACCCCTGTATCCCCTCTCCTAGGCCCAAGTGTACACATTTACACATGCACACACCTACTGGACTGCACAATCATTGGGAAGGGTATGACAACCCAGGTGCTGGTCATATAAACCAATGAAGGGAAAAGCCTGACTTACCCCACAATGACTTAGGGAAATACTTGACTGTGGTCAGCCCAAGATTCTGGAAACTGGGATTCTATCTTGTTCCTTAAACCCAAAAACACACTTCTCCCTCTTATCCCACACCTAGCTACTGCCTTTTCCTATGGCTACTATACCTGATTCTATGTTATAACCTCCCTAGCACCCCTGTTTCTGTGAGTCTGAGTTCTTACCTTGATTTTCCCCCATTTTCTTTTTTGGAACTGAGTTCTTCTTAACTTAAACCAAAAGCTAAAGAGATAGAGTGATTCCTAAAATAGAATGTTGCCCATCCTGATATCTGAATGCTACCTGTTTCAGAATTTCAGTATTGTTGATTGGCCTGGCCTTCTTGGTACTCTGTGAGTACTTTCTGATACCTACAAGCTCTGTGCTGGGCTTGTAATTGTTACAGACCCCAACAAATGTGGGACCTTTATGAGAAAGAATTTACCAGACAGTATCAGCTAATTAGGCAAAGTTTACTAAAAACTTGTGCACAAGGTAACAGTGCTGAAAGATGAAAAGTGGAATTGTTTAGCCAATTCCCAGAAGGAACCTAAGACAGGTTTTTTAAGGGCTAATTCTACCAGGGGCTGAAGAGAGAGGAACAGTGTCATACCGTGTTCTGGGCTGGGTAACATTGGTGTTGGTGTAAAACAGCTTACATGTTCCTTTGTATCTTATCTGTTTCACTAGCATCTGAACTCTCCTGGGGTGGGGGGGGGTAGCATGCTAGTGAGATTCTGGTCGCTCTTGGGTAAGGCTTTTACTATCTTTGCATTAGGGACCCCCACATTCATCTCTTCTCTGGGATATTGAAAAGCAATCACTAATCATAATATAGTACTTTTTCTCTAAGTATGGTGGGACAAGTTATTTGAACAAGATTTTATACAGAACTCACCTGCACAATGGTTTAGTTCACCTGTTCAAACAGGATATAGTGCAACTCTTATCCTACCAACTCATGTAATTTACCTAAAATGACTCATCAACTGTGACCTGAGTCAGAAGAGAACTCTTCTCCAGCCTTACATTGCACACAGCACATTGCTCTGAGTGCCTAAAACACCTTTTGCTCCAAGCTATTGTCTTACCAGTGGGCAAATCAGGTTTTTGGTCTCCAAATGTATGCTAACTATTGCCACAGCTGGACCAAACATTGTCATGTTCTGAACATAGATGGACTAAAGAATTCACACAAAAAACCTTCAAAGGGGTTAGGAGGGTTTTGAAGGTTTTTAAGAAATCTCAGTTTCTGAAATCAGGTCGAAAGGGAGGGGAAAGCCTCCAGCTGACAAGCCCCAGGTCTGTATCACCAGCACATAGCAGTTGCCACTCAAAATGCAGTTAAGGGAGTTCAACAGGGAAAACAAAAAAGTCCTTAAAGCTACAAGTGGCAGTTTTCTTACCCCAGTCACCATTATCAGTCCCAAAGATCCCAAAGACACAGTCCAAGATGGTGCCCCTTTGCCCCTCCAAACCTCAGAGATTGACACTCTACAAAGTTCAGTCTTTCTCTGGCATCTTCTCTTTTATTCTTTTCTCTCCAGTATCCCAAGCTGTTCCGCTTCTTCAAGGTACTTTCCAACTTCTTTCACAATTGCTGATGTACAAATCAACTTTCCAAATTCCTGCCCATTGCCAGCTTTCCACGCCACCTTGCTGCAGTGTCACACTCTCCACACTGGCCACTCTTCCTTTCACCAACATGACTCCTCACCACCACCAGCTAACTCTTCCAGGGGCCTTCTGCCCAGCCTGGTCACTCCAACTACTCCTTACCTGCCTGCCATTATCTTCTCTCCTCTCAGGAAGGCTTTCCTCCCGTGTCCTTCTTCAGGTCTCAAAACCTTTCTCCACTCTCCGCTTCACGTGGTTCTCCTCGTGCAAAGCCTCTCCTCCAGCTGCTTCCTCTGGCAGTTTTAACTGCCAAGTCTCAAGGGTGGGGGAGGGGCACCCAGTTTCATTTCCATTATTGATTGGGCATAGTTTCACACCTATATATTAAAGACCTTCATTAGAATCTATTTTTATTTTTGTCTCTACAGCTTTTATTTGGCTGAGGCATTTTAACTTTAAGTATAACTTTATTTTCAGATTCTGAAAGGCTCTGGGTTGGTCAATGAAGGCAAAGTGGAGATCATGCTGTTTAAAATCAAACCTAACTCAAGGGGTAGTAATTAATTATTACTTAGTATAGTTATTAATGTTGTTTGAATCTTAAATAAAGCTAAGGATTTTGAGCCATCTCATTCTACTCTTAAACAATTCTTATTGTCAAAAAGCTCATCTTAAATTTTTATTCAATGGTCCTAGCTCAGCTGGCTCAAGTGATGCAAGCAAATATATTACAAATTCTCCATGGCAAGTCTTCAAACTTTTGAAGATAAACCTCTGATATACAAAACATGATCTTTTTTTCCCATTTGACATTAGTATTTTTTCTTTTTTGCCACATTCTAGTCATTAATAACTCCCAATTAAAACCTCAGGAATAACTATGAAATGATATCTTTTGTCCTGTGGAAAAAAAATTCATTGAATTGTTTTTTCAGTGCTCCTGAATTGGCATAAGAGGCCAACAGAGTAGAGAAAGATGCTGGGTGTAGGTAGGGACCCATTTGTGAGGGTGAAGAGAAATGCTGTGTGACTCTTACCTAGTTGACAAGCTTGGTATGTAACCCCGTACAAAACCTTAAAATAGAAATGGATGTGCTAGAAGACCATACTGCATGCTCAGTGTGTCAGGAAGGTAGCTAATGAACAAATTTCAAGGAATAAGTCATTGTACCAGTTGGGAAGTTGGGACTT
This sequence comes from Uropsilus gracilis, assembly GCA_004024945.1. Taxonomy (NCBI): domain Eukaryota; kingdom Metazoa; phylum Chordata; class Mammalia; order Eulipotyphla; family Talpidae; genus Uropsilus; species Uropsilus gracilis. Next base: position 10,834 of record PVHY01009556.1, read on the forward strand.
GGGGAAGCAAGGAGAGATCTATGCATTGGTCTTTGTGTTTCCAACCAATCTGACCAACTCTAGAGAAAGAACTTGGGTTGATTAATAATATTAATAATAATAGTAATAATAATATGAAATAAATAAGAACTGACAGTATTGAGTTATTATTATGAATTAAGTATATTGTTAAGCATTAAACTGACACCACAGTACACATTTTATAAATAAAGCTATTACCACAGGGCATGAATGGGATTTCATCCCAATTGTCTGAATCCAAACCCCTAAATTTTGATAGCTGCACTCTGCTGATTTAATCACGCCCTAGTTTCTAAGATAGGTCCCTGATTACAAAAGAAAAAAAATGCTGAAATATTATGTGAATATACCATGCATATCATTCTAACAGAATGAAATCAACGCAGAAACTCAGTTCAACATAGCAGGTCAGCATTCAGTGCTGAACCCAAATAAGTGAAGTAGGTGATGAAAAATATCCTATGAGAAGTATTAAAATGTGTTTATGAGAGGTACTGTAAAGAGCCTCTTTCAATTATTTCAAAACAGGCAGTAAAGCCTAGCTCACACAGAGTGTTTAAGAAAGGAAAGCCTCAGATTAAGCAAGTTTGATTTGCCTGTAAAACGGACTGGTGTGGCCTAGACAAAGTTCCCTCAATTCCCTGAAGCCTCTGTTTTCTCACTTTTAATGTGACATGCCTCACTGTGTTGTTTGAAAGATGGAATAAGATAAGTCATGTGAAGAATAAGCATAAACTAACATTAGAGCCAATAACTGATTTTGCCACAGAGAAAACAAAACAAACAACAACAACAACAAACCCGAACAACAAAATAGAAGGTCAGCCCAAGCACAGCTGAGGTCTGTGTAGATTCCCAGAGCTTACCACGTGACTCTTCAGATATCAGCCCAATTGGCAGTGAAGAAAACCTGGAGATTAAAAGCCTGGTGGCAGCAGTGGACCCGCCAGGCATAGCTTGTCTTTGGTTCAAACCTGAGATATCTTTAGATCTATCATTGCCCTCTACCCTCGATCACAATGGCATCAGAAGCCTAAACCATCTGGGTCTGCAGCCAAAGCACACCAGCAAGTGGAGCTGCAGGCATCTGGCAATGAGCAAAACCCAGGAAACAGAGCAGGGGCTGACCTGCACTGGAATATAGCCATCAAGGGCCAAGCCCCTTGATTCTCTGCCCTCTTAATTCCTCTGGAAATAACGGAACGGAGCCTGCATCCTGATGTTTCTCCCTGTGTTACTGTCATCCTCAGGAGCATTCATTTTGCAATTTTATCTGGACATTTTTCACTTTCCCTTACAAGTTTCATTTTAAAACTCTTTGATCAGATCAGGTCAGGTCAGCAGTTCTCCTCCCACATTCCCTGTGAGATGAACACCATCTTTTGCCAGGAACTCTTTGTTCTGGAAAGGCATGGTCCAGGACAACATATCCTGCGTTGACACCATCTCCACAGCCAGCTGTTCCCTACTCATATCTTACTTTCCCTGCCAAATTTACAATCTCCAATTGGAAAAGGAGTTGAAAAAGCAACACTTGATATTCAAACCTATTTTCTTTTTATAAGCTAATATATGAAACTTTAAAATCATTAAAGTTACCTAACAGTTTTGCTCCAATTATACTACTTAGTCAACATTACCAACAAAAAAGCAAAAGTCAATGTATTCAATGTTATTTATAAAATGCTCTATTTTAGTATCCTCTTACCTATATAACCCATTGATAGAAGGCGCCTGCCTGTCAGCCTTCCTTTTGATCATCTATCTCTCCCGAGGAAGAAAGTATTTTTGTACAATCCTTTTTTTTTTTTTTTGGAAGAAAATAAAAGACACTATCTTGTATTAGTATTTGTATATAATATAAGTTGTCTTGTGAAGCACTGAATATTTCTTCCCAAAGATTCAAAATTGCTGTACTTAGAAAGTGCTTCATATTTATTCTAATATTTATTATATCATTCTTCCTATGTGAATTTGAGATAACAAGCATTATGGAATATGGGCAGAGAGTATAGGAGAAGGAAACTTAGGTTAATAAAATTCTACCTAGCTCTAATACATAAAGTATTTTATACATATATACGGACACAGATATCTATTATAAGCTGATATATAGCTTTTAAGGGATAACACAAACTGGTATTCTGGGAGAACATTTTAAAAAATCTAGCCTTGCTGGAAAACTTCTTGTTGAAAAATAGTAGGAAATGAGAACTTGGCTATAGAGTGTACCCATAAATGATTTTTCAAGCCGGTAAGCTAGGTTGACACGTCTGGACTTTGCAAGTAACTGAAGAATGATTGTTTGATAGCTTATAAGAAGGAGACTTATTCGATAGAAGCACTGTTTTTGAAAGAATTTTTCAGGGGTTATAGAGAGTTTAGGTTATAAGTCTAGTAAATAAATGGAGAGAATTGAAATACGTTAGGGAGTCCCTTCACTGAGATTTTGCATCTAGAATGGACCTGGATAGATGACAGGTATTGAATAAAAGTTATAGGCTAATGTGAGTATAGATTCCTACTCATTATGTCATAGTACCTATTATGATAAGACAAAGGAAATAGAAGTGCTGGTTCTATTTTATTGGATAAGTTTCACTCTGTTTTTACAATGGGAGAGCAAATGCATTGGGTATACATTTCACAGTCTCTAAATAGGTTAATACACTGTCCAATTCTCAATTGAGTTTCTGTGTTCAGCCCAGTGTTATAGCCAAAGAAGCAATACTCAAATATCTTCCAGCAATTAAGAGAAGATTAATTATTCTTGAACTAAGTCTCTGATATGGAAGATAGGTTGTTTTGGGCATTGCTGCTGATATTATGACCAAAGGAAGATCCAGGTACTTCTTGCTTCCTCAAAAATGAGGCAACCTGCACATACTTTTGTATGCCAGTCCAGTATACAATGGATGCTTGCGCCAAGCCCGCATACCCAAAATAACCAAACTCATATTTTGCTAGATTGTTAATTCCCAAGAGATGATTCTAAAAATTGACCCCTCATTCTGATTTGTTAGTTCACAAATTATTGAGTACAATAAGGCTATGCACATGGACCAAGAGCTTCTAGGTCTTAGTAGAATTTATAAGCAATTACTGGGGGCAGTATGAATGATTGGGAGTATTGTATCTGATATAGGTATTGTGAAGGAATGCCTGGAGACCTGTTCTCAGCATGGACTATCAGGTCTCAGACAAGAGGGATGAAGAAGAGAACAATCATCCTAATCTTTCTCTCACATCAGATTCTCAGTCCCCCAGAACCACATCTGAAAATTGGACATTTTGTAATTTTTACATTTCAGCTTATCAACTTATACCTGGAAGTACCTAAAAATTCTGAAATATGACCGTTCAAGTCAACCCCTTTGCTACAGAGTAAAGGAGAATTTTTGTCCTTAGGGTTTGCTTTTATTTTAAATTGGGAAGCAGCCTCTTTTGCTAGGAAGACAATGATACAATATTCCTGGAGTCAATAGGATTTAGTATCTAGTTTTCCCTCAATTTTCCAGTTAGGAAATAAATTGCTTAGCCACAATTTCCCCACCTATAAAATGGGAAAAGTGACTTAATTGAAGTTTTGTGAGAATTAAAGGAAGGATGTACTGATAATAACCTAGCATATTTAAATGTAAAATTCTTGAAAATATTCCATATGCACTTTAAAAAATGTGTATGCAGCATAAGATGGGAGAATGTTCTATAAATGCCTACTGACCTCTATGATTTAACTCCTCATTTAAAACTATTTTTTCCTTATTTATGCTGTCTTTTTGAACTGTTTGTTTTAGTTGAGATGTTAAAGTTCCCCAGTATTATTGTTATCAGTATTTCTCAAGTTGTTATTGCTAATGTACCTCTGTGCTCCATCATTTAATGTATATATATATATACACATATACACATATGTGTATGTATGTATATATATTTGTGTGTGTTATTTCCTCTTCTTATATCAGACTTTCAATCATAAAATAGTGCCCTTCCCTCTTTACCTTTTATAATTAGAATTCTGTCTGCTCAAATATACAGATAGTTCTCTTCTTCATACATTTGCTTTTGCTATTTGCTTTATAGATGGCTTCTAGTCATTAACTCTAAATTAACAACCATGCATGTCTTTTGTTGGTAAGATTTTGTAAACAACAACAGATTTGGACTTTATTTTGATAGCCATTCTGACATTCTGTATTTTTTGACTGTGAATTCAGGACATTTATGTTTAAGTTAATTATTGAGATGTGCTCATTGCCATTTTGTTATGGCTTTGTCATTTGTTTTCATTTGCCTTATTTTTTTTTAAAGTCTTCCTGTATGTTTAGATTAAGTTCTATTTCTATTGTGTTATGTTTTACTTTTAGTATTTTTTTTGTTTAGGGTTCTACTGAGATTGGTTTATTATGCATTTATGTATATATGTGTGTGTGTGTGTGTGTGTGTGTGTGTGTTTGTGACCCATTAGATGCACTGGTTCTAATGGGCCACATTGTTACATTCCTTTTCCATATTAAGTAAATTTCCCATTGACTCAATATTCAATATGCTGTTGCCTTGTAAACCCGTTTAGAACTCCTTTCATATGCAGCTTGGTGATGACAAATTATTCTAGTCTTTGCTTTTCAATGAAGTTCCTCATCATTCTTTTGTTCTGAATGTTGAGCAAGGAATTCTTGCATAGAAATCTTTTTCTTTAAGTACTTTAAATACCTCCTTTTAAAGCCCTTCCTACTTGTACTATTTCTACAAGAAAGTACACTGGCAGTTTTGTGTTCCCTTATATATAGGTTACTGAAAGCTAAAATGAGTTGGTCAGGTTTTTCCCTCCATTAGTCTCTATGACCAGCCCCTGTGGTATTGTGTCCTCCTCATTATTATACATACCTGGGCCCAGTAGGTGTATGCATATGTCAGTAGGCACACCTGTGCCTGGGAGGCAAGGATAAACAGAGAGTATCACACCATGGTGAGAGAGCATGAGAAGAAGAGCATGGGAGATGAGAGAGGCAAGCATGGCAAAGAAAGAATGTGAAGAAAATGTCAGAAAAAGAGGCCAAAGAAAGAAGATGGCAGTTCCTGGAGGCTTGAGCTTGACTTAGCTGCTTCCCAGTGTTCGTTTGACTCCCACACCACCAGGCCCTGGCCTGCCTGGTATGTCTGTGTAACTCCTAGAACCAATAAAGAGTCTACCCAGATTGGCCTACCTGTGCACAACAATTGGCGTCATAGGATTGGGTCAATACAGTAACACTTTTCCTCTTGATGATTTTAATATTCTGTCCTAGTCACTTATCAACAGATTCATTATAAAGTTATTTTGTGTGTGCCTGTGTGGTACTGTTTTGTTTGGAAATCTTTGGGCTTCCTACATTATGTCTGTTTTGTTTCCCAGATTGAGGTAGTTTTCAGTGATTATAGCAGAGATAAATTTTCTATACCATTATCTTTCTCTTCTTCGGGGACTCCCAGGTTGTGCCAGAGTCTCTTGCACTCTTTTCATTTAAATCATTTTTCTCTATATTCTATTTGTGTGATCTTTGACAGTATGTTTTCAAAGACATTAACTCTTCCCTTTGTCTGTCTGCTATTGAGACACTCATTCGTATTTTTTAGGTCAATTAAAGTGTTTCTTAGTTGTTATTCCTAATTGTAACTGCTTCATATTTCCTAATCTTTTGTTTCTATTTTATATCTTCTATCTATCTTTTTTTTTGTTCCATACTGATGCCAGAACTGTTACCCTGAACATTCCTTCTGTCATACTTCCCAGATCCTCTGAATAAAGACTCCTTTCAGGCATTTCTTACATAGGTCTTTGGGTTGCGTTTATCTCCTCATTTTTAACTTTTTATGGGTTTTAATAAGGCTAAATTTTTCATACTGTTGTTTTCACATCTGTTGAAGTAACTGAGGACTAACACCTGTGAGAGGTAGTCGTTATAAAAGAGGAACAGGGGCAATAGGAAGCTCAAGGGTCACCTTCCATAGATACAGTAGAACCTCCTACTGTGTTCTGGGCACCAAGTTGTGTGCTGGGATTCTTAGTGATACCTTCATCTTGGTCAGATCCTCATTCTTATTATCCCTAATAGTCTTGTGCCCATTTGCCCTCTAAGCTGTTTTTAAGCACTAGAAGCAGTGCTGATCATGGATTATAGTTGATATGGGGTCAGAGACTGGAAGTTATTCTGTTTTCCATCACAGAGTCTTATTCTGTGTTTTTTGTTACTGTTATTAGTACTTGCACTCTAGTGTCTTCAGCCATTCCTTTGTCTGGATTCTTGGCCAGGGTTGGAGAGTATAATTGTTTTGGATTTCTCAGCCTTGACTCCAGCAGCAGCTTTATCTTTAAGGAGACCCAGGTGCTCTGCCTTGACTCAGACTGTATTCTACATTGAGAGTCTCAGCCTCCAGTCAGTAGTCTTCATTCTGCATTCCCACCTGTAGCAGTTCAACAGTTTACATTCAGTCCTGGTTGCCTTCTCAAACACCCCCTTATCTAGTATAGTACTGAATCTCTAAAGCTTTGGTATTGGCAAATACCTGAATCAAAAGCTGTTGACAGTTCTGCACTGCAGCTGTTCCTCCCCCTTGTGGATTGCACTGCACCATTATTACTTTAAACAGGGTTCATGTAAAGTTTTTCCTACCCCTTTCCACTAGATGGATGCTTCTAGTCTGTGCTGCTGTTGTCCATTTTTCCCTTGGAGATTTTTTGCTTTGTTTTATAGCACTTTTGTTTTGAGTCTATAGAGAATGCAAGCCCAGTGTCTTGTTTTCACTCTACCTCCATCTTATCAGGCCTTTCTGAATATTATTTTTAAGCATTGTTATTTTGATATAAGTAGGCATCTTACTGCCATTTAAATCTTCATTTGATTTACTAGTCATCAGCAATGTATCTTATCAATATCTGTTCATACCTTTTACTCAGTATTTTAAGTGTTAGAGTTCTGGTTTGTTTCCTAATACTCTGCAAGAGTTTTGAATATATCAATTAGAACTTGGACAAGAGGAAAAAGCAGACTGAGGCAACAATATCTACAACAATTATTGTAATTGCAAAGTTTAGATAATGGAACTATTTATTATAAGCAGAATTATTATTATAGTAGATCTCAGGTATTTTTTGAATATAACAGGCAGTGCAGTGATATCAGTATCCACAGGAAAGTATACTAAGAATTAAGATTTAAAAAAAAAATTGGAACTACATCTCTAACCTTTGCAAACACCAGATCAAGAACCTGGGCCCTATTCAGTGATTGCAAGGAAAACACTAATGCATCTCATATGACCTGAATCAATGCATTTTAAGTCTGCATTCTAATACTAAAGACTCAGTCCCCAACATAGACCCACTCAATCTGAATCTCTCAAGATTGAGATTTGTATTGGCAAGTGATGCCTGAGAATAAATCTTCTGAGAGATGTTTTAAATTAAACCAAATTCACCAAGTGACAATAGTAGAAAAGAAGAAATGGCAACAGAGAGGGAGGGAGGAGATAACATAGGAAGAAAACGATCCAAGCATAGCAAATCAAAGAAAGACTGAAAGGAGTAACTGTTGGAAGGTGATGGCAGTAATTTAAGAAGGGAATCACAAATAGAGCTAGCGTGATGGCAGCGAGAGGGAATGAAGGTAATAGATGAAAAATAATATGGACAGTGTTCTAGCTTAGACATAACCAAAGAGAGAGAGGAAATTATACTACAGTTTGAAATTTGAGGGAAAGAACTTATAAAAATAAACAGTTACAAGGACTTCTATAGCAAGTTAACAAGAAGTTCATGTATTGATTTCCAGGAAACAGTGAAAACCAAAATTAAAAAGGAAGCAAAGGAGAAAGACAATCTCAGAAACAGATAGGTATAGTATCTAGCATAATGTTGCACATAGAAAGTGCTTAAATATTTGTTCAAATAATAAAGAAAGAAAAGTTGAGCTGAGGATGGAATCTTTCCCAAGCTTCCCTTTCAATGAGCAGAAGGGAGAAGTACAGAACTGTGGATAAAAATGTAATGATCAGAAACATAAATATGTGGTTTTAAATTCATAAATGACTTTGGGGGGTAGAATATTGATACTATGGAAGTTGAAAAGCGATTATATTTCACATGGATAGCAGCTCTATTCTGAAAGTAAGCCTATATTTATAAGTTGTTGAAAGAACAGGAAATTGGAGGTAGTGAATATAAATGATTCCTGGTAAAGAATAGAAGGGGAGTTTAAGGTGGAAATAAATTTGTATTTGTTCTTGTTATGTTTTGTTTTGGGGTTTATTTTTTAAGGATAGATGAACTGTATCAATGTTTGTTTTAAAGCACTATAAGTTTCTTTATAGGAAGGGGAGAGGAAGTGAACAAAAGAAGGAATATTTAATTTCTGTAACAAAGTCCAGGCAGAGGTAGAGGGAATAGAAGACTGAGAATTAGAAGGGAAGTTGTCAGATAGATGGGTAGCCAACTCATCCTCCCATAGAGAAGGTAAATGGACACTGTCAAGCTCAGGGAACGATGAAGAGAGGGAACTTGAATTGCTAAGGCTAACTTGCTATTAAAATCCCAAGGTGGATGGTCAACTGAAACCGTGGTAGGATGGTTTAAAATGTCGGTAAAGTCACCAACAGAAAATCAAGACTATGTAAAGCTACTCCTAGGAAACAGTGAAAGTCAAATTAAGGTTGATAATTCAAAGTTATTGGACATATAGGTACCAAGGTTTTAAAATCCCCACATTCAGTTTACTAAATTTTCATCAACCTTAATTGCAGGTGATGAAAACTAAATATAAAAGAGATGCTTTGGTTATCTCTTGTTCTGTAACAAACTGTCCCAAAGCTTTGTACCTTCAAGTTGAGTACTGTATTGGCGTGGTTTAACCAGCCCTCTTCTTGAAACCATGACCCCAACATGGGCAGTGTTATGTTCATAAAATTTAGGCATTGCCATTAGCTGTGTCTGAAAAACACAGAGGTAAAATATGGTCTAAAAGTACTTCCTTCTTTTACTTAGTTGCAAATCCTGGGAGGAGAAGAGAAAATGAATTGCCAAGAGGGTATGCAGAGGGAAATTTGAACCTCTGGTTTTCAGGAGGGGAGAGAGAAGATAAAAAGAAAGGAGTAGAGACCAGGTGACAGAGGCTTTGGGAACAAGAATGACAGGTCAGTAAGGAAGGACCCGATGTCCAGGTTGGGTTAAAGACCCCTGGAAAAGTGAGCTGGTGGTGGCAAGGAGCCATGGCGAAAGAGTGACTGGCAGAAGAGTAGCTCTTGTGGAGAGTATGGATACCACAGCAAGGTGGCATGATACCTGGAGATAGCCAAGGATTTGAAAAGCTGACATTTTGCATCAGCATTTGTTAAATAGGTCTGAACAGCCTTGGTGAAGTGGAGCAACTTGGAATACTGGAGAGAGAAGAAACAAAGAGAAGATGCTAGAGAAAGACTGGACTTTGCAGAGTGCCTGCCTTAGGTTTGGAGGGGCAATTTCATTCTCAGAATCTTTCACAGCACCATCAAGGTCCTGACTTTCAAGCTTACCTGATTGCTCATGGAATTTGTTTTCTCACTGTCCATGGAGCTAAGTTCTTTAGTTCTTGGTGAGACATGGCCAAAGACTGCTCAGTGGCTACTTGTCTTACTTTTTTCAGTGTGAGCTTGTTTCATAATAGAGGAGGGTGGCTCTTAGAGCAGAAGTCACAACCTTTGGTTGCTTAATTGTAGAAGTGGCATTCAGTCAGATTTCTCTGATACATTGATTAGGAATCATGAGATACAGCCCACACGTGAAAGTAGATCAGTTGTGGGTAAGAATACCAGGAGGCAGGGCTCATTTGGTTCATTTTTGTGTTTTCCAGTTAGATCAGGGTTATATCAGATTTGACTTAATGAATATTTCAAAAGACATCTAAGTTGATTTCTTTAAACACTTTCTAATCCTGTTTTTTAAATTCTACTTTTGCTAAAGAATTTTAAACAAATGAAATCTTGAGATTTAAAAAAAGCATTTGTCTTTGAACGTAAGCTGGCAGAAATCTCCAAAGAAAAGGAAAATGGGTAAGTAGGAAGAAACAAAAAAGAGAATAGAAAAAAAATGAATTCAACTCATTTTGAGTGAAGATGAGATTCGAAGTTAAATTATGCTGTTGCTGCTGCTGTTAGACTCAGATGAAGATTATGTAAAGATTCAGGAAGCTGTGAATATCAGAATCCATGAATGCCATGTTGGCTGATCAGATGAATGCTAATGTCATTGAATCTCATTATAACATGAGTAGAAGATCTTCTTGTTCCAGGCACTGGACTGTGTCACATGACAGTGATGATGATGATGATGGTGATGACCATGACCAAGGAATTCACTGATCTTATTAGTTTCTTTCAGACTGCACTGCATGCTTTACATACACATGTCAACTAATTCTATCGTAATATTATTATACCCAGCTCACAATGTGAAAATTAAGAATTTGATAATTCAACTAAAGGTTACAAAGTGATATAGTAATAATGATGATGATCTGGATCTTAATACTAAGAAACCTATTTTTTTAAAACTATTATTAAGAGTAGGGTGGGATCCCCAGGTCAGTATGGAAACAATAGTGTATACCTAGAAGTCATAGTTCAATTTGAAAGAGAGGATAAAGAAAGATATGTGCATCATGGAAAATAAAGACAGATAAAACTCAGATATGATTAATGATGGTATCAGGTTTTCAAAGGAATTGAAATGGAAAGATAATGATGAGCAACCAGAGAAGAATGTGCATCTTTTTCATCAAATAATTGTATTCAACCCAATTTTAAACGTTTAGGAAGGGCAAGGAGATGCAAATATTCAGCCAAAGAGAGGGAAAAATCTCATAGTTCACAATAAGTTAGAGGTAAGAACTACAGTGTTTTCATGTTCTAGAACATACCTTTTTTTGAAAAATTTGATGCTGGTAAATTAATCGGAAGTTAGTACAGTCCTCAAGAGGATTTTCCTTCTAGTAATTTGTTATGTATTGGTGAAATAAAGAAAACATGGTCCTGGTCTCGTGATTTTTATAAAGTTTAGAATGAACTTTTAAACCTGGATATTTTGAGTGCCATTTAATGATTTGGTGGAATAACAGGCGTAGACTAGGAATGTAACTAAAAACTATATTTTTTGCATATGTTAATCATGGAAAAATAGATAATAAATAAGTATATAATTCCAAATTTATGAGTTCTTTAAAGGAAATGACATTTATTTTCATAGCATGATCAGGGAAGGATTCTCTGTGTTGGGGAATAACTGTCTTGTTTAAGGAACTGAAAGGGATAGTGTTTCTACAGTCCTCCAAAGAGAGGAAAGACATAAAAGGAGTTTAGAAAGAAGAGACAGCAAGTTGGTCTAAGGGTTTTATTTTAAAAGTAATAGGAAGTCATTGAAGATTTGATCTAATCTAGGGAAATTATTGAATTTAGTTAAAAAATATTTTTCAGGAAGGCTAGTGTGGCAGTGAAGATTTGGATAAATGCACTATCTGTCTATATACCTAAAACTTATATATTTGGAGGTAAAATCATCATTTCTGTTGATGGCTATGTGCAATATAACTTTCAGTTTTCAGGCACAAGTCACTGGGTGAATAGAGTCAACAATTTCTGAGATGGAGATGATGTCCAGACAGGCAGCCACCTGAGTAGAAGAGGTAAAAACATGGATACCATTTTTTTTACCACTTAGCTCAATTTCTCTTCTCCAGTTTGAAAATAGGACACAAGACTTCCACTTTATCAGCATGACACTTTGGTAAAAAGTAACAGAAATGAATGCAAGTTAGCTAAAGTCAAGGTGATATATAGGAATGTTGATCTTCATGAAGAATCCAGGAGAAGGCTGGAGACTCAGGCTTCAGAACAAGAAACTAAGGCAACATGGAAAGCACAAGTGACTGAGCCACTTATAAATGAAATGGAATGGCAACCATTGTCTATGTTTTTTAATCTTACATAGTGCAAGAGATTGCATTCAAAGGGTGTTGACTTATTTTGTTATGTGTCTATCCCTTCCCATGCTTTCATCAAAGGGAATAGTTAATTTCTCATGTGAAGTGCAGAGACAGACATTGGGAAACAACATCAACATCTGATGTGTGCACAGAGATTCATGGAAGGTAGAGTAACTGAAGTCACCAGTAGCAGCAATCAGCCATCCTCTCAGTCACATGGGAAAATCTGAGATTGGGGGGTGGTGATGTTTAAGGAGTAAAACTGTTCCTGAATTGCCCTTAGGAAGGTAATAGGGTCAGGGTCAAAAGCTCAGCTTCCCTGTTGCACAGGAAAAGAAGAGTCATTTTTCACTAACCATTTTATTCAACTTCTGATATAAAAATAACATAAGTAGTAGCATTTTATCAGACATATTTTATTTCCATTTTGGTTTGCTTTTGGTGATAATCCAGTGGAATTAGTGAAGCTGGGTACTCTTCCCTACACTGGGCTGATTTAGCTAATGATCTGTTAATGAGTTGTTAATCACTTATTCAAATTGGGAGGGTTGGATGACTGAGCAGGTGCTAAACCTGAAGGATGAATCTGTTGCAAAAAACCGCTGATTTCCATTCCACTGTTGGCTGTTTCTTTCCTGCTCTTCACTTTTTATGCAGGTATATATATATATATATATATATATATATATATATATATATATATATATATATATATAGATCTATATAGATCTATATAGATCTATATAGATATATATAATTTTTTTTTTCAGATAGGATCTTTAACAAACTTGGTTCTTGATGTCTCCTGAAGTACTGAGAGCCAGGGTCTACTGGTCTGTAATGTTACCTCTTGTTTGCCTGCCAATGAGACAAGAATTGAAGCATAGCATTTTCGTCATGCCAAATAGAAAGCTATTGAACCTCAGAAAGTTAATAATTGATCAATTTATCAATAAGTCTTCTTACCTCAGCAAATCATAACATTCTAAACAGCTGCACAGTCAAGTTTATTTTTATAGGTGCAATCACTTGATCAACAACCAAGTCATACGAGGAAAAGAGGCATTTTCCAGAGGATGCAATGATAGGTAAGGGAGGTTAATAACTTTTCCAAGGTCACTTCATTTGAAAATAACACAACTGGATTTTATTCCAGGTGTGATTGACTCCAGATTGTATACTTGACCATGTTGCCTCTCCTAGGACCTGAACTAAAATAAACATTTTTTTAGAGATGTAGAATTGATGTTATATACTTCCTGTATGAAACATATATTTTGCTCTATATTTATTTTTATTAAAGTGCAAAGAGAAGAAAGTCCCCTTCAATGCCTAGAACATTGGTTAACATGTGTGTGCTTCATTCCAGATGTACCAGATGTTCTAGTTGATCCTTCAAATCTGTATTTCATACACTCTTCAAGTAATCTTTGGGTAGTACACTAATGTTGGGAATTTTAGTCTCTCACTGTACATATTGCAAGGGCCAACACATTTTATAAGATTAATGACATAGTCTCTCTACCTAGGGTATATAAGAAACAATAGAAGAGGAAATGGGAAAGAGATGGAAAGGTTCTTCGAGGCAGACACACACATTAGGAAAAGTGGTATCAGACAAATTCATACTGAGAAATAGGAAGTGAAGACCAAAATGCAAATATAGGTCTATTTATTACTGCAAAGCACAAGAATGGAAATTAATTATGTCCCTCCTTACTCAAGGAGAAAAATGTTTAAATTATCTTCAGTACCCTTGTTCTGCAGATACCATGAAAGACATAATGAATGTTTAAAAATGTTTGTAAAACAACTTTAAGCTAATACTTATGTTGGCATTTATAGAGATAAATTTCTTCTTTGATAGTTTCCTAAAATAAGAAGAAATTTTGGACTATATATTAAAATATTGGTGATTAAACCCCACCCCTGATAACAACTAATTTTGTAAATGAGCAGGTTCCTTAACTTCTGCTTTTGTTTTAATTTTACTTTTTCAAAATTGTAAAATAACCTGAACTGTGAGTGTGAAGTGAAATAACAGATGTGAACATCACATATATATTGAAAATCATTGTAAAAATAGATGCTAGATATTATGAGCATATGAAAAATTTCTGTATAACATTTTATTCCCTCATGGATGTTGGTTAATAAGGTTGTCTTGTTTTCTATTTACCAACATGGGCATACAAGACTTAACTATTAAAGAAATATAAGAGTTCAACGAAACAACTGTCCAGAATATTCATGTCCCCATCTCTTTTCCTAGTTGAAAAGAGTGACCTTGGGCAAAAATTCCTTCAATTACTCTAAGCTTACTTATCTTGAGAATGAGATTAGAAATCTATCAGGTGAACATGAAAAAGTGAGTCATAGGTGTAGTAGAGACAATCTTGAAAAACAGGGCTCTTTGGACCTTTCTGTTCTCTTTCATAATTGAACAGAAAAATTCTAAAGCAACCATTCCACTGACAAGTTCTATGGAAGATGTTCAGAGCTGGGTTAATTTGGGGGGGACTATAAAAATATGTATTTGTTGTTTGCTTGCTTTTCTCCTTTGTTGTGTTGGGCTTTTTCATCCTGATTCAATATTTCTTCAAATCAATGGCCTGAAAGGAATCTAATTAAAGCATAGTTTATAGGTTATGAGCTGTATTTTTAAAATCTTCTGTTTTTCTGCTGAACTTTAAGTTTTTTTCATTTTCTAGAAAAAAGGGATGCTTGAGGCTTACTGACCAGAAATGTTTCAAACCAAGGGGAAAATGGGTTAATCAGTCACTCTAACAATATGTGGTTCTTTGTTCTTTTTCTTAACTTCTTGTTGATAAATGAAATTTAAAGGAACTAAATGTTCATGGGGTTTATAAGTATATACATATATTTCCTGGATTTATTCACCTCATGATTTTAAATACCAGCTAGTTGTGTTTTATTATTTTCTGCAGAATCAAAAGAGAATTTTATATTACATAAGCATAACATCCAGTAATAAATAAAATCATCTTGATAGACTTTTATATATAAATCTTGAATATTTGTCCCAGTCAAGGAATTAAAATTTACTTAAATATCTTTTCAGTGTTGTTGATCCCTATTGTAGGATTAAGATGCTGAATTAGAATGGCTAACCAAAACTCCCAAACAAATATCTTAAAACATATAAAAAGGGGCTAAGTTATGGGATAGTTAGTTTTCTACTGTGTCAATTCTCATCTTTCAACAATAAATGTAGTCATGCACTAATCAAAGAAAGGGATATAGTGACATAAATTGAAGTTATTAAAGAAAGGGAGATGGATGGCAACAGAGACAACCATTTGCTTTGCCACCACGGAATACATTTCTAGAAAAAAGCCCTTATCAATTTCTAGGGAATGGTTTCTTCTGTCACAGTGGATGCAGTGTTAATGTTCTTTATGACTCTCTCAGACCAGTGCAGTGACACCAATCTAAATAAAGGAGAAGGGAAGGCTTAATCACAGCTGTCACTGACCAGTTATTAATATTTTCCAACAAGGGCATTAGAGGAAAAATTCTGAGAGGTCAATTCGTATTTCAAGAGTGGAGTCAAAAGAGAGAAAGCTTACTTGAAAGCAGTGTGATTATGGCAAGAACAGGTATGTGAAGTCCACTTCAATTTGGCAAGCTTCCATTAAGCATTCTCTGTTACAGACATAACTGTTCAAGGAGTTTATTGTGTAATAGAGAAAACTGTTAAGAAAAAAATTAATTCAACAAACACTTGTCAAAGCAATTGAGTAAACTTATATACAAGATACCTAGGAGAAACTGTTTAACCCTTGGTAGAGAACAGAAAACAAGAACACCTGAGTTAAAAGCTTGACTGGGAGATACAATACAAAGAGGGAAATTCCAGGCAAAGAACATGCATTAGCAAAGGCATGGAGGGGTAAATGTCATGGAATATTCTATAAAATATGATTCCCTTTCAGTGGAGCATAATGTAACTTCATTGTTACATTATGGAGGAATGTAATGTATCATTCTGGGGGGGGAAACAAGAGATATAGGAAATAAACAGGACCCTATTAACTAGAGAAAATGATGGGTATTTTAAAGAATGTTTTTTTGCCTAGAATGTCTAATTTTTGATATCACTGGATATTGGATAGATGATTGATTGCATGTAGGCCTCATACCTACCTATTTTAGTGATAACTAAGTCCAGATCAGCCATACCTGATGTATACCCTTGTGTGCATTAATGTAATTATGTAACCCCTTACTCCTTACCCATACTCCCATTTTCAAACCATTCTTCTATACCCTTGTAACTGCCAATCCTGATGTAAGTGGTATGTGTATGTGATTGTATGTGTGTATTTATCCTAAAGTATAGGCTTCATGAGCTTAGTTCATTTCATCATTGCTTAAATACTTATTTTACATTTATTTTTATACTTAATATTTTATACTTACTTATACTCATTATGAGTTAGTTATACTCATTATGATTCTTTCCCTAAGTTATTCTTTGTATTGGTTGGCCATCATCTCACCTAAGCCCTTTTTCAGATAATGGATGATTATTTTCTCTCAAGTCTGTTTTAATTCTAGATAAAAAAGTAAGGCTCTTTCTGACTCACTATGACTTATTGCTCTTCCTCTTAAACGATCTCCTTTGAAATTTCAGCTCTGACTATACCATTCTCTAAAAACTGTATCTTTTTTACCTCTATTTTATTTCTCTTTAATAAGCATTAAATGGTCTGTCCTATGAGTTTTCATTCATTAAATATCCAACCAAAATACTCAGAAATCTAGCATCAATGCCCATTACCTCAAGTTCCATAAGACAATTTATTGAACATCTGGGTTCACTGACAGCTTCTTAATCTTCAGATCACCCTTTCTAATCCATTCAAGAGTATTCCTGGAACTTGGTTTCTTGGTAGACTATTTCTCATTCCAAAATCCATTAGTCAAGTCAGTCCCTTCTTGAAATGAAACTTTTTTCCATAAAATTATTGTCATTTTCTTAGAGGTATGTCCATTGTGTTCTTTGCTTTTAAGCTCTGGAACCCAGAATCCATCTTTCAACTAATTCTATAAAACATAAACTCAATTTCCCCTCAATAAATTGTCCATGCCTGCACAGAAATTTCTAAGGACAAATAGGGAAAATAAAGCAAAATGAAAACAGCAAGGAGACAGCTTTTATCCATTGCAATGCCATAGTCTTCAAACTAATATGAGTTTAGAATGTTGATTGGCAAGTCTACTTATTCTTTATTCAGCTTTTTCTTTCACTCCTCAAATATCTTTTACCTCTCTTTCAAAGGGAAAATAAAAACCTTCTCATAGTAATTGCTTCATATTCCCTTCCCCATTACCTTCCAACATCTCCTGTCATTCAACCCTGACTCTCTTCTGTTACAGTGATAACTTGTGTAGTTCTCTCTCCTGTTACAGTGATAACTTGTGTAGTTCTGTTACAGTGATAAGTTGTGTAGTTTCCATCCCATTCCTTCTATCCATCTGAAGAATTTAATACTTTTCCTTGTAACAGTTCATATCCATCCTCAACTGTTTTTTCCCAAGTTTTAATTAAGCTGGATTAACTTTGATCAAAACAACTAGGCATGGAATATCATAGAGCAAAACCTTTCCATGACTCCCAACAATTATCTCCAACTAAATTACTATCTTTAACTCCCTTTTGATAAATATGTCAAAGAGATGTCTATGCTCCCTGTGTCACTTCTCTTTGTTTCACTCAATTCTCCAGCCCCTTCCATTTGACTAATTCTAAGTTTCAACTCCACTGAAACATATTTCATTAGGAAAACCAATGCTCTTCAAGCTATTAGTCCAAAGAATACTTCTCAGTCCTCATCTTAATTAATCACAGTTTACTATCTGAAACACCCTCTTCTTGAGCTCCTGGGGATTCTGTGCTAGATTTTCACTATGACTGCTTGATTCCTCTCTCCTTTGTATATTCAAGCCACTGAAAGAGTAAATGTTGGAGCTATCCAAACTCAGTCAAGCTGTTTTGTGTCTCCAGACAACGAATCTGTATTTTTTTTTCTGTCATAGAGACCAGAGAGTTAATATTTTAGGCTTTGTGAACCATATATTCTCTGTTGTAACTATTCAACTCTATTATTGTAAAGTGAAAGCAACCATAGACAATAAGTAAATTAATAGGTGTGGCTGTGTGCCAATAAAACTGCATTTACAAAATCAGCAAGCAAGCTGAATTTGTCCCTTGGAATTTGCCAACCCTGCTCTAGACCATCTCTTCCATATCCATGGCTTTAATTGCTACTTAGAGATTAATAATCAGAAACCCATATCCACCCATGGACATCTCCTCAGTTCCAAACTAACATTTGACATTTATATCAGAATATCTAAAAGAAACCACAGACTCAACAAAGGTTCTTATGACTAAAATGAAAGTCTTTAAAAATGACCACAAAGCCTTATGTAATATGCACACCTACTCACTAATCTGAGACACAATCACTGTTATTCTTCCCATTATTCAAATTCACTACACTTGGATAGCCTCCCTGCTGTTCCTTGAATATGAGTATGCCAAGCAAGCTTCTGCTCCAGGACTTCACACTGACTTTTCTGTCTGTCTAATACTCTACACACAGAGATCCTCATAACTAGTTAATTGGCCATCTTCAAGTCTTTGCTTAAGTGTTACCTTCCCAATGAAGATTATAGCAAGTACCCTATTGAAAATGGCATCCTCTACACTTTCACAATCTCAACACCCCTCACCCTACTATTTCTATTTCCATAATTTCCATAGCATTCACTTTGCAAAGTGCTCTATTATTTGCTCATCTATTATTTTACATTTGTATTGTTTGTTTCCTCTTATAGAAATATTAACTCCAAGAGTACCATGATGGTTTGTCTATTTTATTCTCTTATATATTCCAAAAGCCTAGCAAGTGCCTGGCACCTAGTCTAAATAAATATAAGAAGAATAAATGAATGAAATGGAGAATGACCTTCATTCTCCATAGCCACTTTTTCAACCATTTATTTGACACTTAAATTTATTTGAAATGTATTTAGGTCATTTATTTATTTTTCTGAATTACCATCACTCTATCTAAGCCATCATCACCTCCCAGTTGGACTAATGAATATGTCTTCTGATGGCCCACATTTATTCAAGACCTTCTTCAAGACCAGTGTTCATTCTGTGGCTAAAATACAATTTGCAATGTATGCATTTTTACATATCCGTATACTCTCTATATCTCTCCTGCTTAACATTAATCTTTAGGCAAAAACTGAAATTCTAGCCTCTACATCCTATTCCTGCCTATCTATATTCTCTCTATTCTTGTGGCCATTGACCTTTCAGTTCTTGTATTATACCAAGAGCCCTCACTCCCCAGAGCTTTTGCACATGCTGTTCCCTCTGCTTGGAATTTCATTCAGTTTCCCCAGCTGCCTCCTCACTTACTTACCTTAGGCACAATACAGTCACTGCTTTTTGTAGTAAAACATCTTTGACTTTCCTAAATTAACAAGAATAACTATTTCACAGTACACATTCCTTTTGTGATTCTTTCTCTCTTCCTCACACACACACACACACACACACACACACACCCAGTATAATACATTGTATCACTACAATGTTTGGCCCACAACAGTTAACTTGTTGCTTTAGGGGAAAAAGAAGTTTAAAAATTTCATTTCAGATTTTAATCTTAAATTAGATAAAAAATAATGTTGACATACATATAAATTACATAAAATTAACAACATTTTTTTTGAGTTTTAATTTGTTAAGTTAAAGACACTTACATATTGGGTTATTTGTGATTTGGTTGTATGGTTTTAGAAACTGGGAGACACCAAGGCCATGAATAGAGACTTTAGAATCATCATGGTGGTGGTATTTCCCTTGTAAGAGTGGACTGAGTAAGAAAGATGTCAGGGAGTAGGACCTTGATGAGTCCCTTTAGGACTGTCAGACAAAAATGTGTCTCAGCCAAAGGGACTGAGAGAGAAGTGGTTAGTGGAAGATGGAAAATAGCAAAGTATGTCATCAGGGAAATTATGAAAGGAGGTTGTAGGTTGGAAGATATGGTTAGTGTTGTCAATGCTACAAATAGATGATTTTCAATAAAGCCTGAAAAGTATGAGACAGTTCAGTAAAATACTAAGGGTGGAAGCCATTTTAGTAGTCCGAGAGAAGACAGAGGAAATGGGAAAAATCTAAGTATCTGACTATTTTAATGTGCTTGAATGTTGAAAGAAAGGAGAGAAAGACATGATAGAATAAGCAGGACATAACATATATATATATATATGTATTTTTCTATTAAAAATAAAATTTAAGATAAATTTTTAAAAATTAAAGAAAGAATAAGCAGGCATTAGCTTAATTTATTACACTAGATTTTCCTATATTTTCACTTTTAAAGAATGGTAAAATTATAGCTGATCATTTGTTGAAAATGTCACAGTGTATAATGTACTAAGCTACATACATTGTCTTTATCTTTGTGAAGGAGGTATTATTTTCCTATTTTTTTAGATAACAATGAGATAACATTATTTTCCTATTTTTTTTTTTATAATAACAATGAGGGATTCAAATTTTGGGTAACTGTCTTTCAAATCACACATATAATGAGTGGGATATAAGAAATTCAGCTCCAGACTTACTCAGTATCAATAACTATGATTTAAAATAGCTTTTCCAAAAAAATCAGTCATGTCAATATCTCCTTCACTATTTTCTCTCCACCATCTTTATGTTTTTAATATTTTTCTCTGAACCTCCTCATTTTATCACTGTTGATTAGATTCATGCTTGAGGGTATTATTTTGCATGAAAACATGCACCAATTTTCCTTTAATAAACATTCTATTTATTACATGCATATCTAATGAATTTCAACAAGTTTATTTTAACAGATAGATACATATTATTAATAAAAGTTGTAAACAATTTGGACCATGTTTACAAATTCAGTATAGCTATCATAAATGCTCAACTATATTAAATAACAAGTAAGATATACTCAAATATAGTATATACCAAATTACATGCTAATGTTAAATTATAGTCTAAATTATGGTTTAATTTAGTTCAGTTCATCATGCATGTGTGTGTTATTTTTTTGCTTGCTAACAGTTATACTCCGAGGATTTCTCCATAGATTGTTCTTAAATTTGTTCAGATATTTTCCCAAAAGTATGGTAAAATGGATAAATGATACTATATTAGGTCAGTAATTCTACAGAAATTAGATTGTAAATTAATAGATTTGTGGTCAGAATGCAGTGTTCAAGAGCTTTTTTTTCAAATGGGATTCAAACTTGAGTCACATAAAATAGTATTATGTTTTCCTTTTGTCTTAAGTGCATTAGTTATATTGATTAAGATTTGGGGGTCCATGGACTTCACTTAGCTGTAAGTATTCTGCCACTCAGTGCTTTTCTTAGAGTGATGTTCTCTTGGAGTCTTATTTACCTGACACGATCTGTTTGTCTCATATTATATTTACCTGCCATTATTCTGCCATCATAACACATTTACTAATGTTCTTATTATTATCAAAAGTGAATATCGACCTTAAAGACATTATATTACAAGTGCCAGTTGGCAGTTGCATGTCCTAGTAGACAGGGGATTGTATTTAGACTTCAAGGACAAAGTGTATTTGACTCATGTATAATCTTGAAACAAACTAAAACTGGGCAGTAAATAATCATCTCTGGCTATTAACCTTTCTTCTGATAAGCTACCATGATATGTATGATCATTTCTATGGATGCCTTCTTAATAACTCCTCTATACAGGCCCATTTTGTCTAAGACCATATGATTTATTCCAACTATCCTATATTTACCAAACCCTATTAACACAGATAAATTAAAGTAAACATCTATGTTTTACAAATGTGTACTTAAAAGAATAAAGTACCCATAAATAATAGTATTTGACAACTAATTAAATCAGTAAAACTAAACTGAACCTTTCCTATTTTATTATAGTTTTGTATGATGATTTTCTAGCCTTTCAAAACTTGCAATTAACTGCTCCTTTGTGTATTCAAATTTTTACATGATCCCAGTGGAGTATCTAGAAGTCAATTCATTTGTTTTTTAATTACTGTCCTTGACAGTTTTAAAATTCTCTTTGCCTTTTGCCAGTAACAGTCTTTTCCAGAGATATACTGATTTGTTTTTGGCTTGTCTTATCTATTTTTCTAGGAATCCAAGTTCATTTTAGTGGATCATAGTGACCAAAATCTGAGTGCTAGGAATGAATTGAATGTTGGTGATGAGCAAAAGTGCTATGGCTTCTTTTTACCCAGACTTAGAATCAGAACTGAGCAGGTACTTCCCCTTAAGATCATTTATTGACTTTCTTTGTTAATTCAGATTTATTCATAATCACCAAAACGTGGAAGCAACCAAGATGTCCTTTTGTAGGTAAATGGATAAATTGCATTCTATTCAGAAAATGGAATATTATTAAGTGCTAAAAGGAAATAAGCTTTCCAGCCATGAAAATCATCCAGGAAACTTAGAAACATACTACTAGGTGAAAGAAAACTATGCATACACATAATGCAAAGATAATATGAGCTCATATGAATGTTGAATAGCAAGTAAAGGGCATAATCCAGGGGAGATTTAATGATAAGTTAAAGTATTCAAACTTAACACCATGCCCCTCATGAAGCTATTGATGGACTTTGGTATAAGACTTAAGTGTAATGAGATTTATATCTTCTGAGTTATGGTAGATGGATTCTTTAAGAACAGGAGATGCAGATTGAGAAAGGATGAGGGTGAATGCAATGAGACTAGTAAGACATGCATGCAATTAACAGGCAAGAAATGATGGCATGGCCAAGCATGATAAAGAAAATGAATGGCAGAGGAGAGAACAGATTCAAAATAGATAGATAGGGAGGCGTTTACAAAAAGGTTAAGTTGTATACCTGGGAGATTTGTGAAATTGCTTGTAAGAGGAAGGTAAGAGAAATGAAGGAACAGCTGCAGATTTCCAACAGGATAATCCAGTGGTGTTTGAGAACATAGAGAAATGGAGAATATAGAAGGGAGACCAAATTTAGGGAAAGCAGCAAAATTTTTGTTCTTAAATATCAGGTAAATACTTTTATATCTAATAGCTCCAATGTTGGCGCATTGAAAGCAAAAGAGCTGAGAGGACAAGTTGTAATGGTGCTAGATTTCCAAACCAAATGTCCACAGACTCAAGTTACTGCTGAGCCAATTTCCTAAAAGTCTAAAAAGCAATAGCCAGCAGTAGGGGCAAATGTGTGAAGCAGTAGCCAGCATTCTACTACTTTCTAAACTGACCTGGTGTTCCATAAAATGAGGTGCTTGCCAAAGTTCATGTTGACAGAATTGTAGAGGGAGGATGCTATTGGAGTGGAAAAACAGGAATGCTTTGCAGAATTTTGATTTACAACTTCAGCTGTAAATGCCAGTTGTTCCACTAACTTCATTTTGCTAATGCAAGAACAGCTTTTGCAGTAATAACATATTTCAGTGTGAATGTCTTTTTAATAATCCTTAATTTGAGTCCTAATTCCCTTGATAGCCACTTTGAGGAGACAACTGCATTCCAAAAGTAACACTGCATGAACACATTTGAGGAAAGACTTACCATATGCACACACACGCACACACACAATTAGAAGGATGTTACATATATTACCACATTATCATATTTCTTAAATGTCATCAAAGGAAAACCTTAAACCCTTTAATAAGCAATCACTCAGAATTTCATAGGCATTAGCAATTAACAGCCCATACCTTATTATCAGTCAGAATTTTTGCAAAATAGATGGAAGATGAAGATGCTGTGATAAAAAAGGACAATAATCAAGAAAGACAAAAGAGATAAATAGAAGGGAGAAGAGTGCAAGTGGTAATGTAACCATAGAAGCCAGAATAAGTTTTCAGTGATGGGGACAGCTGAATATATTTTATCATGGGATCTGATATAATTTAGCAACATTTTTTTCTTTTTATCCAGCAGAGAGAGCCAACAAACTAAGTCAGGATCAATGAGTTGACATTGATGGGCCCAGAGTAACAAAGCTGCCAAAAAAACATAAATGCCAACAAAGAAATATGTGTGTGCCCTCACCTTTCCCCTCCTGAGCCCTCAGTAGAACAAATTTATTTTTGTGTTATAGAAAATTGCTCACAGTAGCACCCCCACCCTCCTCATTCATTCCCAATTGTCTTCCATTCTTCTCACCTGCAGTAATTCTTAACTCTTGCTCTGAAAACAGCTTCATGAAACCAGTCTTGCAGTTTGGGCCAGAAGGCTCAGAATGGTTTGGTCACCATCAAAAAAATAATCAGCAGTGTCATGTTTATACAATGCAATTTTCTAGTCTGTCATGTAAGTAGAATTCATAAATAAAGGGTAAGTAGAATATCAACATTTATTATTCTTGCCTTCCAGGTCAGGTCAATCATTTCAATCATTACTTTTGTTTATCATTCATGCCCTACTTTATTATATTTATCAAACTGTTCTTGAATAATTACTTTTGTAAGTATTTTTTTGTTGGCTGCTTCCCATGAGATAGGGACTCTGTTCACTGAATTCTTCTCAACAAATGTCAACTCAACAAATGTGTTTCTTGGGATGGGAATAATAAAGGCTGGGACAAAGAGGAAAGAGAAGTGGGAAAGGAAAGAAAAGGGGGCAACTCATGATCATTCATGAGCTGACTCTAGACTGAAAACATTTCCAGGCATTTTGGTTCTAAATGTTTTTATAAAAGGTTAGGTCACATGACCCTATCATAGTTTGTACTCATATATAAGAGATACTGCAATTTATGAGTTAGGTTCCTCCTTCACCAGCATATACCTGCAACTATTCCATCATGTCTGAGTCTTTTACAGTATACAGTGATAGGAGGATCAGTTCTGCATTCAACAAATTTTCAATCTCAAGGTCAAACACTGTAAACATTTGAATAGAAACAAAAAGAAAATACAGCAGAGTAATTTAGAGGGGGAGAAATGGGAAATTTAACTTGTGCTGAGAAGAGCCCACACCCTGCAGCCCACAGGGGCTCAGGTGAGGGCTCCAACTTGCACTGGACTAGCTTCAGTTTCCAAAGTAACCCACCTGGGAGAAAGGGCAGGGCCATGAGTTTTGTATCTGAATAGGCCTCCACTAAACAAACTGAGTGAGGACTCACCCAGGGAAACCCAACTTGTGCTGTAAAGAGCCCACACCCCAGCAGCCCAGAAACGCTGGTGCTGCTGCATAGTATCAGTGCAAACTAGAGAACCAAGGACACTCACTACCCAAGAGCATCAAGACACCCTAATTGAAAAGGTTTATATGACAAGCCCAAGATACACCACTAAATAAAACCACCCGCTCAGGGGCACTGAAAAATATTTAAGACCCATCAATCTAAAAGAGGAGAAACAATGAAAAAAGAAGACAGATAATACAATAGAAATCACATCTACTCATCACATCCATTCTCTAAAAAGGAACTTGTCCCCCAAAATAGCCAATGGAAACAAGATATAACCACCACAGCAGCAAAAGCACAAAGGTAGAATTAACCACAACTTGGTAGGCATTGCCATGCCATCTAATAATAGAGCAGTAGTTACTCAATACGTAGAGCAAGCTGGAAGGGAAAAGTAGGAAAGAAGAAGAATACAAATACTCAACCAAGCCTTAAGAAAAATAACTTACCACCAAAGAATAAACAATCTACAGAAACCAACATGGATAACATGGAAGAAATGCTCTATATGACAGACAAAGTATTCAGAATCAATGT
The DNA here is from genome assembly GCA_004024945.1 of Uropsilus gracilis. Taxonomy (NCBI): domain Eukaryota; kingdom Metazoa; phylum Chordata; class Mammalia; order Eulipotyphla; family Talpidae; genus Uropsilus; species Uropsilus gracilis. The sequence goes on from PVHY01009556.1 coordinate 36,671, forward strand.
GATAAAAGCACTCAAAGAATCCAGGGAAGAGGAGGAAAAAAGGGGGAAAACAAGAGATTAGAAGCTTTCAACAAACTAAAGTAGCAGAAAAATACAGAAAAGAATACAGCAAATGAACAATAACATTAACAAAAACAAGAATGAAATTAAAACCCTAAATAAGAAGCTGGGGGAGATACAGTTTAAAAGAGGAGCAATAGAAGACCTCAAAAATGCAGGGAAAAGCCATGAAAGCAGATTAGAAGAAATAGAAAAATCAATCAGCACATTAGAGGATACAGAAGGAGAAAGGATCGAGAGAGAGAGAAACAAAGTATGAAGACAGAAGAAAAAATCAGAGATCTGTCATATACCCTAAAGAAAACAAATATAAGTGTAATTGGGATCCCAGAAGGAGAAGAGAAAGACATCAGATCTGAAAGACTTTTCAGTGAAATAATGGAGGAGAATTTCCTAAATCTGAAGAAAGAAATGAAAATAGACATATAGGAAGCAAAAAGGACACCAAACTATTTTAATGAAAGAAGAGACACAACAAGATACATCATAGTAAAACTTTCAAGAGCCAAAGATAAAGAAAAAAATATGAAAATAACAGGAGAGAGGAAACAGATAACCTACAAAGGAAAACTTATTAGACTGACCTAAGATTTGTCAGAAGAGATGCTCCAAGCAAGGAGAGAATGGGGCCACATCTTCAAAACACTCCAAGACAAAAAGTGCTAACCAAGAATACTCTACCCAGCAAAACTATCCTTCCTTTATAAAGGAAAAATTGGAACCTTCTAGATAAGCAAAGTCTCCAGAAATTTGCTACCACCAAACCCCCACTCCAAGAACTCCTGCAAGAAGCCCTAAGATTGAAACTCATAGAAGAATAAAAAGAATGATTTGAAAAAAAAAGAAACTAAAACAGATCCCCAAATGTCCAGAAATCCAATGTTAGAATCTCAAACATTAATAATTATTCTAAGTGTCAGTGGGCTAAATTCATCAATCAAAAGACACAGAGTTGCAGACTGGATTAAAAGACAGAACCCAACATTCTGCAGCCTCCAGGAAACACATCTGATCCCAAAAGATAAGTAAAAGGTAAAAGGATGGAAAATGATTCTACAAGCAAACGGGCCCCCCAAAAGGCAGGGGTAGTCATTCATATAGTAGACAAAGCAAATTTCAAACTTAAAAAAAATAAGTTACAAAGGATAAAGGGCACTACCTAATGGCTCAAGGGTCAACCCATCAAAAAGACAACAATTATCAACATATACTCACCAAACAAGAGTTCACCAAGAATCATAAGATAGCTATTAAGAGAACTAAAAACAAATATTGGTGAAAAGACATACATAGTAGGAGACTTTAACACCCCACTCTCAACAATGGACATCAAAATACAAAAGCTACACAAGGACACAAAAGTCTTTAGAGAAAACCTAGACAAAAATGAGTCTAATAGATATCTACAGGACACCCACAAGGAAAAGAATACACCTTTTTCTCAAAAGCACATGGATCATTTTCTAAAATTGACCACATACTAGGCCACAAGGCAAACATGAATAAATACACAAAGATTATCTTCTTAGACCATAAAGATATCAAACTAGAAATCAACAATGAAAAGAAAGCAAGAACATCAAACACTTGGAGACTGAACAACATGCTACTAAATGAAAAATGGGTAATTGGAGAAATTAAAGAAGAAATTAAAACTTACTTCGAAACAAATGACAAAGAAGACACAACATTCCAAAATGTCTGGGGCGCAGTCAAAGCATTTTTAAGAGGAAGGTTCATAGCAATACAGGCCAATATCAAAAAATAAGAAACTAACCAAAGAAATAACCTAATCTACCAACTTGAAAACTTAGAAAAAAGCAACAAAAAAACTAAAACCCAGCAGAAGACAAGAAATAACCAAAATAAAAGTAGAAATACTTAGAAGCCAAAAAGATTATCCAGAAGATCAATAAAACCAAAAGCTGGTTCTTTGAAAACACGAATAAAATTCATAAACCCCTGGCAAAGCTCATAAAGGAGAGAGAAAATTCAAATTAACAGGATCACAAATGAAAGAGGAGAAATTATAACAGACACAAAAGAAATCCAAATATTAAGAGATGACTATAAACAATTACATGGTAATAAATACAACAAACTGGATGAGATGGACAGATTCTTAGAAAGATACAACTATCCAAAATTGAATAAGGAAGAAATAGAGAACTTAAACCAATCACAAGCAGTGAAATTGAAGCCATCATCAAAACAAGAGCCCAGGGTCTGATGGCTTTACAAATGAATTCTATCAGACATTCAAAGATGGAATAACGCCTGCACTACTAAAACTTTTCCAAACATTGAGAAAGAAGGAAAACTGCCAAACAAATTCCATGAAGCAAACATCACACTCATACCAAAACCAAATAAGGACAACACCAAGAAAGAAAAATATAGACCAATTTCACTAATGAACACGGATGCAAACATTTTAAATAATCCTGGCAAATCAAATCCAACGATGCATAAAAAGCATTATTCACCATGACTAAGTGGGATCTATCCCAGGGGGACAAGGATGGTTCAACATCTGAAAATCAATTAACATATTACACCACAGTAACAAAGAGAAAAAACAACAACACATGAATATCAATAGATGCTAAGAAAGCATTTGACAAAGTCCAGCATCCATTCATGATAAAAGCCCTTGAAAATTAAAAGAATTTACCACAGTATAACGAACAGCAACTATGACAAACCTATGGCAAACATCATCCTAAATTGGGAAGAACTAAAATCATTCCAATTAAGATCTGGAACTAGGCAAGGATGCCCACTCTCCCCACTACTTTTTAACATTGTACTTGAAGTTCTAGCTAGGGCAATAAGAAAATAGAAAGACACAAAAGAGATACAAATAGGAAAAGAAGAACTGCAGCTATCATTATATGCTGATGACATGATTCTCTATATAGATAACCCAAAAAATCCACAGAAAAACTACTTGAAATAATAAACCAGTTCAATAAGATAGCCGGATACAAAATCAAAACACAGAAGTTGGTAGCTTTGTCATACGCATAAAGCCAAATTGAAGAAGAAGAAATCAGAAATACCATCCCATTTATCATCACACCAAAAAAATAATAAATACCTTGGAATAAATCTAACAGAACATTGAAAGAACTATACAAAGAAAACTTTAAAATGCTGCTGAAAGTGATAGAAGATATAAGGAAATGGAAAGGCATTCTCCCTGCTCATGAATTGGAAGAATTAACATCATCAAAATGGCCATCCTACAAAAAGCAACCTACAGATTCAATGCAATGCCGATAAAAATCCCAATGACATTCTTTAAATAGATAGAACAAAAATCAATGACATTCATATGGAATAACAAAAGACCTCAGATATCAAAAAGCCTCCTGACCAGAAAAAAAGAGAATGGATATATTACAATTCCAAATTTCAAACTATTCTACAAAGCCATAATAATTAAAACAGCTTGGTATTGGTACAAAAACTGACAGACCAATGGACTAGAAATAAGTGCCTGGAAATAAAGCCACACATATATAGTCAACTAATCTTTGACAAAGTAGTAAAAAACTAACATTGGAACAAAGCCTCTTCAATAAATGGTGCTGGGAAAACTGGTCTAAGACATGCAAAAAAAATGGACCAAGACAACGCCCTCACACCGTGTACAAAATTCAACTCAAAATGGATAAAAGACTTCGATATCAGACCTGAAACCATAGCATACATAGCTGAAAACTTGGGCAAAACCCTCCATGAATTACAATTCCAGTATTCCTTTCTGGAAACATCTACAGATGGTAAAAAAAAAAAAAAAAAAATGAAGGAAACATAAACAGATGGGACTACATCAAACTAAAAAGCTTCTGTACAGCAAAAGAGACAACAGAAAAAAAAAACAACAAAAGAAGCTCAACCGAATGGGAAAAATTTTTGCCCTCCACAAGACTGATAAGGGTTTAATGATGAAGAGCCACAAAGAACTCACACAACTAAACAAAAACAAAACAAGAAACCCAATCAAAAATTGGGGAACACTAAAAAGACACTTCTCCAAAGAGTAAATACAAGTGGCTAACAGGCACATGAAAAATTGCTCAACATCACTAGCAATAAGGGAAATGCAAATCAAAACCACAATGAGATACCACCTTACACCAGTAAGAATGGCCCACATCCAAAAAATGGGTAACAACAAGGGCTGGTGGGGATGTGGTGAGAAAGAAACACTCTTACACTGCTGGTGAAATGTAAACTGGTCCAGGCTCTATGGAAAGCTGAGTGGAGCACCCTCAAATTAATGAAAATGGAACTACCATTGGACCCAGCAATTGCTCTCTTGGGAATCTACCCAAAGGAGACCTCAATGCTTGTACAAAAGGACACCTGTGCTTGGCTTGGATGTTGACTGTAGCACTGCTTATAATTGCAAGGACTTGGAAGCAACCTAAATGCCCCAAAATAGATGACTGGGTGAAAAAGATCTGGTATATATACACCATGCAATATTACTCATCAATGAAAAATGACAAATTTGATGATTTTATGATAACATGGATGAACTTAAAAGAAATAATATTAACAGAAATAAGTCAAAAAGAAAAAGACAGAACCCAAATGGTTTCACTAATACATGGGATATAAGAAAATATAAACAAAAGCCATGAAGAAAAGTCAAAACAAGCTAACCACCAAACTGTAGTACACAGCTCAGGGTGGGGTGGGTAGGGGGAGAGAGTGGGAATGGTCAGGGAGAGTGGAGGGGTGAATTCCTGGGATTATAAAGGTGTGAATTTATATATAAATAAATTATTTAATAAAAGAGAAACATTTCATCAGAGATCTAAACCTTATTTCTTAGTTTAGTGTTAGCATCACTGAATTATCAATAAATTCAGTTGCAACTGAAAAAAAAGGGGGTTGAAGCATAATTGTATTGACTACAGTTCTCTACTGCCTTGTATTGAATTTGTGTCATTTATACATCAATTCAAAAGTATTCCTATTCACCAGATAAGGTTTCAACTATCATGAAAAACCATCTACATATAGGACAAAAAAGTTTTTTGTTGCCGACATTGATACTTGTGCATAAACAATAAAAACTTGGAAAGGTTTTTTCCTAAGGGCAGTCTCACTTTGTTTTAAATTTTCCAAAGGACATAAGTTATATGGCAGTGAATGACAGAACTTCCTACACAGGTAAAGATAGTCCCTGTGTTCTCCCCAGCACTGTAATAATAGCAACATGTGGTACCGATGATAGGAAATGTGACTTAAATGATTAAAAAATTAAATTTTAAATTTCATTTTGTTTTCATTCACTACATGCAAATTTAAACAGTCACATAAACTGAGTGGTTACTGGGATGGACAAATTACGATCATACCAGAACAATTTGGCTACTGAGGAAAGCTGGCCCTGACTTCATACTCCTTGGTCTTCTGATTCCAAAAATCAGACTGAGAAGGCTTTTCTAGCTTTTTAGCCATGTCTGAATATACTTAATTGAGAAACCAATTAGTGCAGGTCTATGAAACTATGTTAATAAACCTCAATCCTGCCTTTCTATAAAATGGCTTGAATGCCCATTCCTGGCATCATCTCTTTGGTTTACATAATGAAGGATGGTGGCATCCTCTCTAAAATATCACTGTTAGAGTGGTCCACACCTTGTGTAGAAAGAAACATATAACTTAAGACCTTTTGAGGTGGTGTCAGATGTGGAAGATGTTTGAAGTCAAGAAAATTCAATGGAAATTGGGGAGCTTCAAACTGAGAGAAGTTGGGATTAGTTTGCATTCTAAAATCTTTCAAAAATCAAGAGATGAAGTTATTCCTTTGTGAACTCAGCAAAGGGTATCAGACTTTATCTCAGTGAAGGATAGTCTGATGCCATCATTAATGTTTTAGGTTGTAACCCCTGTCCTGGAGTATGAGACATGTAGATAACTGCATTTAAGAAATCTAGCAAACTTCAGGAAATATCCAATGATTTTAGTTTTCACCATTTACTCTTTTGCTCTCCCACTACCCCTCATTTTTTACTTAATCAGTAATCATTTATTGGTCATCTACCATGGTCTAGGCCTGCTTTGGAACATTAGAAACACACCACTATCATAATCCTAGACCTCCACCTTTAAAAAGTCTGATCACTTTGGCAAGACAAACAAGTAAGACATATTAATTTGCTTTGTAAAATGCAATGAAAAACTAATTTGAAAATGTTTGAGTTTCTGCTCAGATGAGAACTGGAGTAATCACACAGCATTCATGCCTACCTCCAAGGTCCTAGACCACTATACCAGGCCCTCTGGCCTTTCTTCCAAGACATCACACACACACACACACACACACACACACACAATGTGGTACATATACAGTGGCTTTTTCATTCTCCAGTGAAAGATAGCTTAGAAAAAGAAATTAATCTCATTTTTATTTAGTTTTTTATTTTTATAGAAAATATATTACAGTGGTTTTCCTTGACCTTTGCTTTTTCAGACTTTCAAGTATGGCACTAATCAAGTTCTCTACACTTCATATTAATTCATTTTGGTTTTGCTCCAGAATATGCCTCACTGTAGATACGAGGTATTGGTCAATGGGATGAGATGGGAACAACAAAAAAAAATTTCAGATGCACCATCTAGATTGGCAAGCTCAGCAGCTGCACACGTCTCAGCAAGCTGTATCTTGGACATTGGTATTGGCTCATTGGCACTAATTTAGTAAAGGGGGATGTGGTCCTGACATACTTCTTTTCCAAAGGTTGATTTTATAATTGAGTTGAGTTTAAAATGTGAAACAGATCGGCTTTGCTGGCAAACTCAGTGCACAGGTGTGCTTATTTCTTCATAAAACAATAGTACTCCTATACAAAACCCCAGAACCCCAGATGGGACCCCTATTTCTCTCCACATAGTCTCATCACCTGAGTCACAGATGGAAACCACTTAACCCATTCCTTACTACTGTCTACTGCTCTCTGAGACTCACATAATTACCCATTGTTTTTGCTGAGTTATTTTTCAAGGATAATTTTTTTTAAAATTATCTCTTAATTAACAACTGGAACAAACATATTTTGTTTTGTTTTAATAATGCAATGCCTGATGTAAATTAATCGTTCCTTTTAATAGTGAAGTGTCATAAATTCCTAGAGTTTCAGTTCATAGAAGCAAAACCTTATGTTTGGCTGACATTGATCTGGCTACCACATTATTCTTTATAGTACATGTCCTCCAATATTTCAGTCCCCGCAAAAAGCATTCTATTTTCTCGAATTTCCCATATTGAATTAAACACACAAAGTCTGCTTCTTAAGATCCAGTCCCTGCTTTTTATCTTAGGTCATAGAGAAGAATCTGACAAGAGGTTCTTGATTCAAGGAATGTGCAACAAAGAAAAGCAGATGTGTAAACAATTTTAGTGCCTGGTGACTGATACAATAACACATTTGATAGCAAAACTGGGCTGTATCACTGAATAAGGAAAACAATTCAATTTGGAGGACCAAGAAAATTTTGGGATATGCCTCTGTGAAGGAACAGATCATATACGAAAGTAGGCAGAGATTATTTGGCATATATAGGATATAAATTTGTGTGTTCACACTGATAGGTAGGTGTGGGAAACTAAATGCATCTATTATAAGTTTCTACACTGTCTTTTTTGTTTATTCCTACCACAGCCCAATGCCAATTGTAATATCTTTCTGTTTTACATGTGAAGGAACTATAGTTACTAATTTGCCTAAAGTCACACCCTAAGAATTATAGTATCAGAGTTTTAAACTATATCCACAGTATATCTAGTCTTTTACCTATATCTCATAGAATTTTCTCAGCTGATCCTGTTTCATGGGACACTGAATTAGCTGAAATAGAAGGCAAAAGCATCCTTTGCTCTCCCCCTTCCTCACTGCAACCCCAATATGCGTACTTCTGTTCTTGCATCAGATAGCAGAACACCAAATACAATGTCTTCTGAGAGTAACTACTCTTCAGTTCTCCACAGATCAGATTTGGGAGTCTGGAATGGCCATACTCTTTTCTGGTGGGATAGAATCTCTTACTGAGGTATATTTTCCTAGATCTCCATTCCTGAATTTTCAGGGAAATGCTGACAAAGTGAAATTAAGGAAAAAGCCAAATTCTGCCTGACTTTCTTCAGACTCTAGGCTCTAGAAGTCAGCCCAAAGTCAAGAAAGCCAACAGTGCTTTCCTGGTCATTAGGTTTATCAACTCTGCATACAGTGCACGGTCCATTAAAGGAGCTGTGTGATATCTACCAGAGAAACAAAACAACAGTTAAGATGACAGTGGAGCCAACTCTGAAAATAATAGAATCACTTCCTTAGGGGAATCCTTACAAGTTAAGTCCCTTTCCATTCAGTTATCTCTACCCATCATTCTCACCAAAGCACACTTAGCGATGGAAACAGAAATCAGCCTTTATGCAGTGAAAGGATTCTAACTATCTGCAGGAGGCCAGTTTTCTGGTGTCTGTGGTATTGCTCTTGGAACTTGTTCTTTTGTGAATTAGACTGATGTCTTCGGTCATGGCTGGTTAGCTCAAATGGTTAGAACGCTATGATAGCAAGAACAGGCTCATGGGTTTGATGCCAATGATGGCCAGTCAACTATGCCTTGTCCCTTTCTATTCTGTCCACAGCCATTTATTGAATATTTACTAGGTGCCAGACCATGTACAAGCAGTAAACAAAATGAAAAGGAGCATGTTCTTACTCTTTTTCTCTGCAGTAGCTCAAAGTTTAATGGACAGGGACAGCAATGACAGCAAAAGCACACAAGTAGAATAAGTCATTGGTGAATAGATGATCCAAAGTGCTCAGAGAACAGGGTAGACAGGCAATCCCAGAGCCACTGTAGTTGTTAGGAAGTGGCGGTAGTTGTTAGAAAGTGGCAGCATCTTTGGAGGATAAACTAACCATATGGCAAAGAAATGGCAGACCCCACCAGGCTTCAGTTCACACAGAGAGAGAAAAAAGAGAGAGAGAACAGAGCTATGTGTTGTTTTGAATACACAATTCAGCCTTGAGGGGTGTATGAACAACAACCTGGAGTTGGAGTTATTGCAGTTAATTCCATGATATATTGTGATTAGAATCACTTCAGAAGTCACAACTTGCCATTCAACTTGGCAACAGGTGAGCAAACCTCAGCATTTGGATGCCAAGTCCCCAAGAAAGCTTCAGTCAAGGTCAGCAACTCTTCTTCCAAAAGCTTTCCAGGTTAGTGATGGTTAGTGATTGCCAAGACAGGCCCCAACCAGACCCCTAGAAGTACCACACTCATAGAAAACATTATCTTCCCCCTACCACCACAGAGGAAGATGACCATTGTCTATCTGGTTAGTGCCTATAAAGTGAGAAAGTGTGAATAGCACAATACAAATCTACCACAACTCAAACTAATGAAAAACTTGTTATAGCTACACAGTAACACAGAGCAATGGGGCCATAATTTCACTACAGTACTCTAACCAAATTATCCTGCTGAATCCCTGCCTTTGAGTATAAGAATAATACCCATGGAACCAAGAAGGTCTCTGAGCCATGTTGCTTGGAAATGACTTCCAGAAGGCACTGTCATTTCATAGGTCAGAATAAAGAAGAGAAACAGTTTCCAGAGAGTAGGTGGGCCATGAGCTAAGGACTTTTGGCCTTTGATCACTGACTCTCTGGAATTGGAGGATGGGAGGATCCTGGAACCTGAATCCAGTCTTGGGTCTAGTCTGAACACTGTCGTTTAAACTATTAAACTGTTGCAAGATTATCGAGCATCCCATAGTCTCAATTCTTTATTCGTCAACTAGAAAGAGTCCCACCACCACAGATGTTGTAAGAGTTAAATAGAAAATTGAATGTCAGGTATGTCAGATAACATATAGAAATCCAAATTTGCCAGCATACCTCCCTCACTTGGTTTGCAACTGAAGAAAGAGACCACCTTCCCCCGAAATGCAAAGCACCAAGGTCCCGAGTGATAGATCTTCTAGGACTCCAAAGTGATTATTTGAGTTGTCACGTTATTCTGATTTTCAAAAGCCCCGTAAATCTGCTCCAAAAGGTTATATGGAACAGCATTAGGGATTTACATGATTTTGTTCCTTCTAACCTGTGGTCTTCCAAAACACAGGAGGTCTGAGCTGACTGACACATTATATGTTATAGAAACAGGCAGTTCACATTGAGGCTGAAGATTAAATCGAGCCTACCTATAGCCTGAGCCTTATTTACAACCCCTGCATGTTAACTGTTGCCATTTAGCAATTCTGGATGCTGTAATTATTACCTGAAGCAAATAATATAGTCAGCACTTTATAAGAAATGCAAACTCCTCACCCTTTCCTAGGTTCTCAGAGCAATACCATTAATTATGATAAATTCTTCTGATATTTGTGTGACTGTGGTAGGTAATTTCTTAGGTATTCCTTTGCAATTTGACATCAATCATTGTCCACTTAGCATAAATTAGGGCCAAGACTCCATAGCTAAATTTCACTACTTGTTATGCCTCCTTTGGGGAGGTTAATTTCTTTCTTAAATACGTATTAAATTGTTTTTAAGAGGTTTTTGTTTTGTTTGTTTTATGAAGGGTACTTGCAGGACTTCAGTTCTGTTATTTTTGAAGCACAGAACTCTTACAATGGTTTTTAGCAACCACCCTGTCTTTCCTACCCTTGAGAAGGATCAATTTCTTGGAGCCCTGGAACTTCCAGATTCAGTGTCTTTGAATTCTTTTATCCAGTGCTCACTTAACAAATTCCACCACTTTGTCTAATTGTCTATTCCCTTCCTCTGATTCACAACTCAGTTAAACATCCTGACAAATTTGATTTTCATTACTAGAAAACCAGCAAAAACACTGGAATGCTGACAATTGATTGCTTCTTTTCAGTGAACTTAGTTCTCAGATATGTTCCAGGAATGATGGTCAGATCACTAGTATTTCTATACGAAAGTCAGTCACGTGATGGCAAGATACCTTGACATCAGGAAGACCTTCCTGAGGAATTTACTTGATTCTTTCTTTTCTTACCTCCTCCTCCCAGAGATTCAAACATTTCAGTTTGTCTCCAGAAGATGGCTGGTAACTGCCCAGAATAACCTGTTCATATAAAGGCTTATCAACTCTGCGCTTAAAGTTAGAGAAACCTATGGCTCCTAGGATATAAAAATTTAAGCAGCAAGCATTTAGATATCAATGTCCCAGAACTAAAAATGGTCCTGCTGACCCTGAGCGAGTGTGGGGTGTGGCCACTAAGGAGCATGGGGGCTGTTGAGCAATGAGACTAGTGCCCCAGAAATGGAACATAAAAATGATGATTCTCACAGCTCAATTGTCCAAAATTCAAAAATCTCTCCTTCAAGAGATTAGAGATGCAAGAAATCATAGTGATGTAGAAGAAAGTGAGGATTCGTAAAGATGGTGAAGAAGATTTATTGGCTCAGAGCAGTTGGGTGGGCTGGGTGCTGTGGTGGATCATCATCACATGAATCGGAGAACAGCAAGTCAGTGGGAAGAGCAACTCATGAAATATTTCTCTAACAGTGAGAATGTTGGCAGACTCTGAGATAAAAATCTAACTGCAGAGAATAATTTTGGATGGGTTTATTGAAGCCAACTTTTCATTGCTCCTGTTCTTTCAAACCTAGGACCTTAGCAACAGGACAAGTAATACCATTTAAAGGAGAAGGAGTGAAATGTCCCATTTTAAATCAGAAGATACTCTTATTTCAAGATTATATTGAATTATCTCACAGCTAGAGAGCTGAAAGGTCATTGGATTTTTAACAAGAGAAAACAGAAAGATCATTAGACTTTTAAGACTAAGAAACCTAAACTTTCCCTTTTACACATGAGAGTTAGCCTTCTCCCCTTTGATGACGTATGAAGGTAGCTTAGTTTGGTAGTCTCTGAAAGCTGTTTCTTAACTCTCAAGTCTAAGGATTCTTTGTTTTTTTTCCTCAAAACCCCTAACTCACTCCAACTTGCTCTTCTCTCCCTTGAGAATGAAAACCTTCTTCAGCACAATGTCTTCACATAAAAGGATCCCAAGACTTAATAAATCTCTTGAACTACTGTGCCAGTTGCATTGACATCAACCATTAGCTATTGAATACAAGGTGTCTGAGCCACAAATAAAATGAAAAAACAAACTATAAGTAAAGGTGATGACTGCAACAGGCATTTCAGAGCATTTCTTAAGATCAGTAGCCCCAAATATAATAGTAATAATAATAATGGTTGTCATTGCTATTGCCCAGAATGTGCTAGGCACTCATTGTGACTTGGAACATTACAAAATTTATGGGCAAGCTGCCTAAAAGGAGCTCCCAGTTGAGACAAGATATCCTCCCCTCTAAACTCACTCTACGAAAGGCTGGCAGTTCTGATGGATTTGCCTAGCTAAGCTGGCTTTGGTGGGAACTGAAACAATTTTTCAAACTCCAAGGGGTTGTGAGCGTGAATGTGCATGGGAGAAGAAGTTTAATGTTGCCTGGCATGAGAAACCAGAAGTTTTAGTCAAGGCCAGACAAACCAGAAAGGAAATAGCCCAAGGACACTGAAGTGGGCAACACAAATCCCTGCACACTTGGCTCTGGTTAAAGGTTGACAGCAGGGAAGACTGACATCCTTGATTTATAGGCAGTGAGAGCACCAGGTTCCCACAGAAATGGGCCCCAGCCTCAAATTAAAGCAGCTATTTATAGGGATGAAAGGGGAATTGAATCCCCAAACTACTACTCTAGCCTTGGCCTAGCTTCTGACGTTTCAAGTGTTTGGAGGAAGTGTGTGCTGAGTCAACAAGTACCGTCAGTCAGAGTTATATGCATAGCCAGTTTCCAAAAGTCTCACGACCTCAGATCCCAACAATTACCTGCTATGTGGTTGGGCCGTTCATGACTGTCTGCTGAGCCTACAGACTTTCTTTCCTTGTTGTGATTCCTCACACTATACTTTCAATAAAGACTTGCATGGCATTTACATTTTATTAGGCATTATAAGTAATCTAGAGGTGATTTAAAGTATGTGGGGGAATGTTTGTATACTATATGTGAATACCATGCCATTTAATATAAGCAAACTAAATGAACATCTGTGGATTTTGATATTTCATAGCAGCCTTGAAATGAGGCTGCTATAATCAACCCACTGTAGATACCTCCTAGCTGTAGTCTCCTCCTAGTTGGGTCCCTGACTTTGTGACATTAATTCATCAAAATCTCTGCCTGATCCTCCTTCAGTGATTACCATGGTTAGAAATGCCATACTTTATTAAAATGGACCAGCCAAGCTCTGTAAGCAGAAGTAATAATAATAGATGTTATCCAGCAGTTATTTGCTCTTTAGTGAGCAGTGTTCTAAAATTTTCACAGGCACTAGTTTGTCTAATTCTTATAAAAGTGCCGAGACATGGAAAATACTATTATTTCCTGTTTTCCAATAAGGAAACCAAGACACAGGACCCCACAGTTGCTGGGATCCTAAGCAAGGCACTTACTCCAGAACCAACCTCTGTAAGCTGTGTAACATCCAGTTGCTATAACCAGAACTATCTGGAGACATCACTTGTCCCTGAGGAAACAGTGTTCATGGCAGGCCCCCCAACACCTATAGACTCTGGTCAGTGGAGGGCACTATGTCTACTATGTGGGATGTCCTACTATGCAGGATACAAGACACTGCTCCTGGACTTGCTCAGTATCCTACTGACTTTCCAGGAGTTTGGGTAGAGGAGCAAAGAAAAGAGAATTGTAAACTTGTAAGCACAGAAAAATTCTTACCTTACTGACTTGTGTTCATGTGTTCAGCTGATTCTATTTTATTATTTTGTGCAGATGTTTTCCTTGGTTCTTGCATCTCACAAGTGGGAGTAGAAGCTGGGGGTGGGGGGCAGATGTGAATTATGAATTCTACTCCCCCAGCTGCTGCCTACCCCCTAGCCCAGGTATATTTGTCAGCACATCACACACACACTTGTTTTCTTTGGGATGTAAATTTCCTCCAGGAGCCTTGAGGGAAAGGTGTTCAAGAAAATCCCATACTGACTCAATCTGTGAAACCTCCAGTCTGATTCATAATCCCAGACAGTAGTGGCCTTCATGGTCCTCTATCCAAGGTAGCTCTTAGGCCCTCTGGATTTTCTGAGTCAGAAAATGTTGCACCATGCCCCCTAACTGCCTTCTCACAGCAGCTCTGGATTTAGGTTGATAGATTCCTTAGCACTCCATGCTGCTCAAAACTTCACCAAACTTCTCAAATGCTTGACTTTTTTCAAATGACTGTGAGTGGGTGGGATTCAAGACCTATAAGCATCTCTTCAGAGAAAGCCTGTTTCGCATGGGTCTCACAGAGCCCTGGCATCTTCGAAATTCCTTTTGTATCTTGGTGCCTCCGTTAAAATTTATAGTTCCACATTGTTATTGAATACTTATGTGCTAGATACTACTATGAGGTGCTATTCAAACTATTATGTTCTAGCTTTATTACATAATTTAAACTGAAAAATCATTGCATGAAGAATTTTAAAGATAGAGAAGATGGAGACTGAGACCTAGATCCAAATGCAGTTAAATACAAAGTATGGACTCATAACCATTTCAGGGAAAGGACCTCAATTTCTTTTCTTTTCCTTTTAATTTTTTTAAAATTGATCACACACATATATGTGTGTATATATATATATATATATATATATATATATGTATGTATGTATGTATGTATTGCATCATTGTCTACCCTGAGGTTCTCCCACCACCTTATTACCCACAAATCATCATCTTAATTCATCTTAATCTTTGTGCCCATCCCTCCCCTAATTTTATCCCCTTCCCCCTCTCTTGCTCAGTGCTTCAGTTCTGCTGACAGTTTTAAATTTTCCTTGTCCTTTTGTTTGTTTGTTTTCCCTACCCAGCATGTAGGTGAGATCATTCAATATTTCTCTTTATCTTTCTGGCTTATTTCTGCTAACATGATTCCTTCTGGGGTCATCCATGTTGCTGTGAATGACATAAGTTTGTCTTTTTGGATTGATGAATAATATTCCATTGTGTACATATACCACAACTTTCTGATCATTTCTGGGAGCATTTGGGTTGTTTTTCATATCTTGTCTATTGTAAATAGTGCTGCAATAAACATCCGAGTACAGATGAAGGACCCGAATCTCTACAGAAATTACCTGAATTTGTTGATTGCACCATTTTGTTTTGAAGCCCATTGTGATCTGACTTTTATCTCATTTCTTTATTAAAATATTAAACATTTTTGAAAGTCATCAAACACTTCCCTATTGCAAGATCTAATATCTAAGATCACTGAATGCTTTTCTTCTTGGAAATACTTTCTTCTCTAGGATTCTATGACAATATACTTTTCTGATTTGCATCTTATATCATCATCTGTTTCACCTCAGTCACCCTTTGCTGTCCCCTACTGGCCTCTAGATGTCAAAATGACCTAGAGGCTCAATCCTTGATCTTCCCCCTTCTTCATTTACATTCTGTTCCTTAGGTGTTCAGAATGATGTCCTTAAATCCCATGTCTTTGCTGCAGACTGCCATGTTTAAAGCCCCACCCTGACCTCACAAAGAAATACATGCATATAGTGCATTTTCACTTTAGAGATCTTAATAAGTATAACAAATAGAATTTGTCTAATACAGAGCTCTAGATAATGTATGACTGTTCAAATATATTTTTCTTGCCCCATTAAAATATTTTCTCATTAAAAACTGACATCACAGTACATCAACCCAAATTTTATATTTATGCCATCCATAAATATACTGAATCCTCACTTCACACCTTTCCTTTACTATCAAATCCCAATTGTTTTGCCTTAAAATTTTTTCTCAATCCTTTCTAACACTGTGACCATCATTACAGTCCAAGAAGACACCTTCTTTTCTCCAGATTACTTTGACTGACTGAATAATTCTCCCTAATTCACTTTTGCAATATTACTCATCATCACATAGCATGACAGTGATAATTTAGATAAATCAGATTGAATCTTTCTTTGGATTATAATCTCTTGATATTGTAGCATTGTGCTAAGAATGAATCCAAATTTGGTTCCATAGCCTACCTCTTTTTCCTTCTCATCTCAAATATCTTCTCTTATTAATTGTGCTTCAGTTCCACTGCCTACTTGTAGCCTTTGAGTATGCCAAACCTTCCCCATCTCTGAAAAATTACATTTGATGCACATTGTCACTGCAACACCTTTCCTCCAGCTTCATGATGCGTAGACTCTCAATGCCTTCCTTAAACATCAAACTGGATAGCACTTTCTCAAAAAAGACCATTACTGACCATTTTATTTGAAATGAATTTCTTCAATTATTCTCCCTCTCCTCATTCTTTATGGCCTTCATAATATCACCACAATCTACCAGTACACAAAGTACTACTTATTCATGTGTTTGTTTGATTATTGGTAAGTTCCAAGTGAAGAGAGATCTATCTTTTTCATTGCTATGTTCATATAACCTGTCATTCATAAGTATTCAAATACTTTAATTGATTAGAGAAAGAAGGGAAGGAAGGATGGAAGGAAAAAAGGAAGCAAAGAAGCAAGGAAGGAAGGAAGGAAGGACGAAGGAAGGAAGGAAAAGAGGGAGGACTCATAATATGCTATTAAGCACACTGCATGCAGACAACAAATTTCTGAATTAAATCCAAGAAGAGAAAATGTCCTACATAATATTACATGGAACAGATGATCAACTGACCCCCATCTTTTCTGCAGATAGTTGAGTTCCCATTGGCAACAGCAGCCACTACCATCTCTTTCTAGCCAGTGGATTCAGGGTAAAGGCACAGAGAAGGGCATTCAGGCATCTAAGGACTCTGACGAGCCCAGGAGAATGGCAGTTGGAAGGAAATGGCCTTTATATCAGAGCAAAAGTCTCCAGTAAGCCATCAGGATTCTGAAAGATTACAGCACTGGAGGCTCCACTTGGAAGATTTTAATCCAAGAAAAATGGTTTAATACATAACATGTTGTGGGGATATTTGTTTTGGAGCAGGTTGAGCTTAATTCAAACATTTTGCCTTTACAAATCCAACTGATTAATAAATAGTCACAGAACTTGCTCTTTCTCTACAATACACCAGGAAAATGGATGTATTTTATTATTCTACTTATTATTTTTTATCAGTGAAAGTAAAAAAAAAAAAAAAGGTGACTTCTCCCGTCCCTCCTAAACTATAAAATGAGATATGTAGTGTGATTATGTATTTCCAGAAAGAGATGCAATTGTAGAGAATTATAAATCATATTATTTTGTCTGGTTGGCATATTTGGTTTATTTGTGTCTAATGCAATGAGCAGATTTACCATAATTTGCGTTCCTATAACCTGCAGTACATGTGACAGGAGAAAAAAAAAATCTATTAACAAAAATGTGTTTTGCCTTTCTGGGCCGAAAGCAAAATAGCACTAGGTTGAAATATTCATCTATTTCTCCTGCCAGGGTTTATTCCTTTTTGTGACAGTCCTCCACCCTTAAAAAACAAACAGACAAACAAAAACTCTCAGGGATTTTTACAAAAAGATATTGTTCAAAATACAAAGCTTTGTTTTCTGATCTGCCATTCGCAGATCATTAATAACTGTGGTGATGCATGTCTTTCTGAGAAGGAAAAAAAGATTAGAGGTTTTGTTTGTAAAACAAAACAGGAGTGACCAAGTATATTTTACACAGATTCTGAGGGGGGGAGGGGAAATATGACTGGGAAATGAATTTGCTGCATTATATGCACCCAGGGTAGTAAGACTGGGGAAAAGGAAAATTCTTCAAGTGGATTTGTGTATGTTCTGCATTCTGAAACAACATTTCAGTATGGCATTCAAGTCTTTGAGAGAATAATGAGTATATGAGCAGATTTTGTGATCATTTTCTTTGAATTTACTCAAGGCAAGTCAAGAGAAGAAATATTTAAATGTTAGTATAAAATCTTTAAGATAGATAATTAAAAAGTCTTTTAAATGCTCATGGTAATAAGACATGAGGTTGTAGTCCTAAGGGAGCCTTGATATTATAATCCATTCCAAATAATTTTAGTTTTCTGTTCCATATCTAGTCACATACTTGAGGGTAGATATAAAACAAGGAAATTCACATATCTCATTTCCCATGATCTTACACATTTACTTCCAAAGATGCACATTATATGTAAATACATACGTAAATATGTACAAAAGATGGATGTACATGGTAAAGAAACTTATAATAAAAATAAGTTCAAAATGAGAGAGGGAGATTTGATATTTTTAAGAATATTTTGTAGAGCAGTTTTGGCTTGTAGGAAAATCAAGAATGTTCAGAGATTTCCCATATACTGCCTATCCACATGAAAGTGGGTAAAATGAGACTTTCTGACTTTACTTAACTGGATACAGCTATCTGCTTGCTTCTCTCTCAGAAGCAGGCTACAAGCAGTTCCTTTGCAATTACCTTTAACCTTAACTGGATACACTTACCTGCCTGCTACTCTCTACAAAGCAGGCTACACACTCTTCATTAGCATTTTCACTGATCACCTTTACCATTGATATGCAAACATATGCAAACATACCAAGCTTTTCTCTGCTTTCAGCTCCAAAAACTGTGGAAAAGAAAAACTTTAAAACACAGTTTAAACTTTCCACTCACTCATGGGTTCTTGCCACCATTCCCAGCCTTCTCAACCAAAATACCAAACCAATGTAAGACTATCAGTGCAGTGCAGACTAATTTATTTCTAACAAAGTGATTTCTAATTATCCTAATAATTACAAAAGAAACATGTAAGACTCAGAATACTTCAACATTGTCCAAAACCTTTCTCAGTATTGTCCAAAGTCCTTTCCCAGATTGCCCCAAAATCTTCAGTCTCTCAGTCCTGATCATCTCACCAATGTCCAGACAGAGTCCATCTCCAGACGCTTGAAGACAGGTTCCTTTGACTGCTCCTCCTTGTCTTCCATGCTGTCTTCTCCTTGTCACCTTCAGGTAGCAGGAACTCCACGGTGCCAAACCAGCAAAGTTCACTTTCTTCTCAGGCCTAACTTTTGCACGGCCTCTTTC